>MKEJ01055631.1:0-15649 GCA_001753735.1 Embelia ribes
GTGGGTTATAGTGGGGGTGAATTATAGCATAGGATCTACGAGATAGACCTATGGTAATGTTTTTATATAAACCGTGGGAGACACGTGTCCTAACTTTATAGTAAGATTGTGAGTTTGTGCATTTTTGTGTGCATAAGTTGTGTGGGTGGGCATGTGTGAGCATTCATGGGCATTGCATTGCATTTATTTTGCGTTGCACATATTTAGTACCATATAGTGTCATAGATATCACATATGCGGGCATTACCAAGTATCACATGTAACTATGTATTTTAGAGACTAACTCGTACACACCATTTTTCCAAATTCATATTTTACAGGTGTTCAGACTAGTGAGCTGCATTACTGAGGATGGTCTGTGCAGATGTATATTCTTTTGTGTATAGTTATTTTGTTAATTAGCCTCAGTTATTATTGATGTATTATTTATTCTGAGTATGTGGGTTGTGTTTTGTTTACATTAGTGCAATATTTCCAGATTTGTATATTTTGTTGCTCGAGGGGCTTGGATATTATATTTTGTTGTTGCCCTCTTAGTGATGATACCGTATTTAGGGGCAAGAACAAAATATAATATTCCCTATTAGACGTTGTGGAGCAGTTAGCCCGTTATATTTTCTAAACAGGGTTGTTTACATTTATTTATTCTCTTCGGCTATTGTTCACTTTTTTCCTTACTTTGATGATGTTATTGATGTGAGATGGGCCTATATGTGAGAAAGTGGATTCCCGATTTTTTTTTTCAAAATAAAATAAAGTTTTTATTCTCTTTTACTTAAAAAGGGAATGCACTTACCCTCTAGTATTTCTAGCGGGTCCGGGGTTTTCTTTGGATCTTCTAGAAAAATTGGGCCATAACAGGTTGGTATCAGAGTAGCCCATCCAGGTTTACATAAAACCTTGGGGCTTGTGGTAGACTTATTGGGTAGTGTGTACAATTGCGAGATATATACTTATGTGCTTGTGTGATAGTATTTGGAGATGCGTGTACATACTGTGGGTTTTATGTGAGATGTAATATATATATATATATATATACATTCATGATTATATTTCCCTTGTCCTACAATTTAGATTCAATAGGTACAAGATATTTAGAGCATGAGAGGAAATAATGACGTGTACCTACGTGTCAAAAGTAATTTAAATTATTCGCTAAGTCACCAAGTGTTGTTCGAATTAGGAAAGTCTCCTTACGTAATATATATACACACACATGGTAATATTTCCCTTGTCCTACAATTCAATTCGGATTAGGAAAGTCTCAAGCGTTATATATACCTATATATTTTTCCTTGTCCTACAATTCAATTCGAATTAGGAAAGTGCCTATATATATATATACCAATATATATATATATATATATATATGCGTGTGTGTGTGTGTGTCTGTATATATAAATATATCGGTATATTTCCCTTGTTACAATTGATGGCGATGTCAACCATGGAAGATGTAGTGTCGTACCTCAAAAAAACCAAATTCATTTTACAAAACAAAACGCATGCATACCAAGATTTCCTACAAACCATACTTGATTTCAAGGCCGGAAGAATCGACACTGCTCGTCTTGTTGCAAAACTGAAGGAACTGTTCCGGGGGCATGAAAACCTGATCATAGGGTTTAATCCCTTTCTTCCCAAAGAGTACAAGATTGTTCCCACCGAGGATCACGATCCTGCACTCCAATTCGTCAATAAGGTTAGGACAGTGTTTCACGATAATCATGTAGTTTTTACGGCTTTTCTTCGCGCTTTACATATGTATAGCGAAGGAGGGAAATCCATCATTGAGGTATACCAGGAAATTGCCTTTCTGTTTCGGGGTCATCATGAACTGTTGTTAGAATTCAGAAATTTTCTTCCTGATACGAGCTCGATTTCGACTCCTTTCTATATAAAGCACGCTAAAAAGAAATCTGCGGAGAAAGGGGAAGATGAGCGTGCATTTTTTTATATGGTGAAGGCGACTTTTTGCAACACTGACGTTCAACAGCAACTAATGAAGTGTATGGAATTATATAGCAATGAAATAATTACTCGACCAGAATTACAAGAGTTGGTCGATGAGTTGATTGGGGATAACCCAGAGCTAGTAAAAGGGTTTGATGAATTTCTGGAACGTGTTGAGAGAACCAGAAAATCAGACGACAAGCGTTCGGGCAAGTCCATGGAGGATTCTATACAAGAGTTGGACCTGTCCAAGTGTGAGCAAGTCACTCCAAGCTATCGGCGTCTGCCCAAAGATTTTGTAGACGCCAAGAACGATCTAAATGAGCAATTCAAGAATTGTGGGGAGGCTAAGCATCTAAATAAGCAATTCAAGTGTGTGTGGACTGGCAATCGACCTTTCAGGCACAGGCTCAAAACCCGGTACGAGGAGAAGTTGTTTGAGTGTGAAGATGAAATGTTTGAAATGGATATGCTGATGCATCCGATTAATGAGACGGTTGAGCATGCAGAAGAATTGTTGGAAAAGATCAACAAGGACATTACTGCTGGAAAAAAATCCATTTTCTGCCATGGTGATTATTTCACAGATCGAAACCTTAGGTGCATCAAGCAGTTATACGATGATGGGGGCACCGAAATTTTGGATTCATTGAGGGACAACACAACTGTTGTATTGCCTGTTATACTACAAAAGTTGAAGCTGAAACAGGAGGAGTCAGCCCAACGTCGTAAAGGTGTGGCTACAGTACTTTCTGACAACCACAAGAAATTGCTCGGTCTCCATAAGAGGTTGTGCAGAAAAGACTTGGGAGAGATCTGATGAATGGGCGAAAATAAGAGCCAAAACCAATGTGATTATGCATCAACCGCATCCGAGGTTGCTGCACCATTGACTTGAACTTTGGAAACAGCTTTGTATCTAGGCTTAGATTCTGAAATCTTTCCTTGATTAAAACCAGCTTTGTTATCCAGGCTTAGATTATCAGTTTCTTTGTTTGTTATAGTTGTAATACTGATTTGTTATTCTAGTTTATATTAGTTGAAATTTGATACTGACATCCTTCAATTATTAGAGTTATGTGGAGTTTTACTGTGCAATGTATAATAAATTATATCACGAGCAAACTGACCAACATCTCGGCTTCGTAGTTTTGGCTTATGTCATCAATCATGGAAAATTAGGGTTCATCGCTGGTCCGTAAAAACCCTTGCAGTAGTTTATTTGTCCCTTTTGAGCCAAAAGATCCCATGAATAAAGAGAGAGCAGGCCTTGCACTTGGTTAATCTCTGACCAAAAAAATATCAAAATTGTTATTAAAAAAAAACTAAAAATGTCGAATCATTGCCACATCTGCATCTTGCATTTTTTAAAAAGTCGTATCTGTATTCATGCCCGTACCTGAATTTGTATATGTATATGAGTCCATGCCCATTAGTACACTGTTAATTCACAAACATAGATAACCAAGAAAGAAGAGGACCGCGAAACTCAAATCACAAAGAAATAGGAAACCTCCTTGAGAACCAAGAACGGAAGTAATTTTGTAGGCATTGCATGTTTACAAAGGCGGTTTGAAAAATATGCACAAGGCCCCAAATTAGGAAGTACTTATCCTAATAAGTCGTGGAAAAGAACTAGTCGCATGGTATGTATTCATACTATAAACTAAAGAAAATACTAATGATCCATTAAATTAGTCGTCTGCTTTGTCTTTCTTACTTGAAAACAAGACTTTTTCGCTACAAAATCAATCAACTGATGTATGCATTAGTATATTGAAGTGAAACAAAGCACCAAAATGGATGGGTCTTTAGTCATTGGAACCACGAACGATTAGTCATATATCATAAATCACTGGTCCTGACTTAAATTTGGGCGAGTTTTCGCCTCCAATTCAGATTTCTATCACGCACTTTTTCTATTAATCTTTATACAAATAAAATATTTTGCATAATAAACCAAAGAGAGCAAACTATCAGACAAGACACAAGTTTGCGTTTACTTGTGATTATCGTTTTCCTCTTCCTTTCCCTCTGAACATTTGAAAGTAATAACTAAATTGAAGCAATAGATGCTCAGATCATGTCTTAAGTATTGGGGTTAGTCTTGAAAGTCCGTTCTTTCTTTTCTTTCATGGCTAGGCCTAAGCGACAAACTACTCATTTTAAGTGTTCATTTTCAAAAGCCGAAAAGCTAAATTCGCCCCCCCTCCCCCTAGTGTAATCCAAGGAAACACATTATTTTAGTTTTTTTTAATTTTAAAATTTCGTTGGGTGAATAAGATGGATCCAAATTTTAATAATGAATAGACTTTAACACTCTTAATGTCTAATTTTACTTTACTTCATATCTCAAACCCAATGAATTTCTTTTTTTTTTTTTTTTTGGGAAATTAAAATTTCATATATTGATTTATTTCTGCATTGAAAATTTAAATTCACGAATCATTTTTCTTAGTCTTATCCTAATATTATTGTCTTATTCTTATTTTCAAATGTAGCAAAAGGCCCTAAAAGTAGTCATTATTATTATACAAACTGAATACTAAAATAAAAATATCACATGCAAAAAAATTGTTAATGGAGTGTATCTCTTCCCATTAACTTCTCCCAATCTCGAGTTTTTTTTTTTTTTTAAATAGCATTTTTAAAGTTTTTAAAATTTGAAATTATTTAACGGAATCTAACACCAAACAAATTTTTTTAGTCTATCTGCAACAAAGAATATGATTATATACAAAACAGTATATTAGCTAGAAAGTCAGAAAAACCAGACTATCCTCCCAGAATCCCAAATGCTACATCGTGGACACCCATTATTAGATCATAAAATCATGACAATTCTTCAAAACACACACTATAAATGCTCTTTTCTTTTTGAATTAAGTTATAGCATGCCTAGACTTCGGCTTAATTTCGGAGACAAATATTGGACTTCATCGATAACATAAAAAGCTTAATCCTCCTCCCAATCAATATCATCTTCATGATTTCCCGACACGTCGTCAGCCTCAACATTCAGATCAACCTTGTAAGTTCCACCTGTATTTCCTGTAATCATCCACACAACATAAAACAGTTAAAAAGAAACAGGGCATGGACTGTAAATTAGTCATCTACCATCTTTCAAATTAGAAAACTAGACTTCATAGCTGGAACAGCGGCCATATGATGTAAACATCAGTATGTAAGAGAAGATCAAAGCACCAAAATGGATGGACGAGTTTTTCTTGTTGGAACCACATATAACTAGTTATATATCCTTAGCGCTGGTCCTGACTGAACTTTAGGCAAGTTTTCACCTTCAGTTCAGATTCCCATTCGTCACAAGTTAAATATTTGTACGTAATAGACCAAATCGAGTATACTATAAGACAACAGTGAACCACACTAATATGTCTAACATTGGAAAGCAAATACTACTAAATCTCCTTACTTCCCTTTTCCTATCGTTATTTCCTCTGAACATTTGAAAGTACATAACTAAATAAAAGTAATAGATGCTCATAGTCATACCATGTCTAAATATTGAGGTTGGTTATTTCAGTTCGTCTTTCTTTCTTTTTGACAGTTAAGCACAAGTTGTTTGTCTTCTCCTATCAATACCAAAAAAAGAAAAAACATGCTTTCAACAATTTGAATCTTGCGAGAAGAAATAACAAGGAAGCATAAATGTTGACCTATGTCTTTTGTCTATTGAAGCTGAAAAAAAAAAAAGAGAATAGACACCAAGATAAAATAACAATTTACATTGAATAAAACACTAAGAAGATAGACCTCGGCTGGTGAGTCAATAAACCTTTCCCAAACCAAGAAAAACATGAAGATTCAACAAATTTCTATACCATTTATATTTTAAACCACGGAAAAAGAAAATTTGACAACTACCCGCAGAATGGGCTTCTCCCCATTTAACATCTTCATATCCTTCATTTTCATCACCCTTGAACTTCCTGCCAACTTGACGCTCAGACGTGCCATTAAAGATTTGCATTATTGAGCAACTCTTTGTGTGAAGAAATAACAAGGAAGCCTCTTCTTGTTCTCGCTGTCTCAGAATAAAGCAGCACAATATGCTTTGATACATTCATTCTACAACACAATCAAAGAGTGAAAGCAAAGTCAGATACAAGTAAAAGAATATACATCAAAGCAGATAATGGGGAACAATAATAAATAACGTATCCCAGTGCACTGGCCTGTAAAGTTGCTGCTTCATCTTTTTCAGCATCGACTTTTTGTCACCAGACAACCCTGCAAGTGCCAAAATGGAGACCTCCCCGCGCTGCTCTTTTGTTAGGTTCATTCCTTCTTTGATCAGCCAAGGAGGCATAACTTTCTTCGGTGAACTTGCGTTATCAGATTTAGTATCATTTTTTTCTTGACCACCAGAAAATGCAACTTCAACCTATACGAAATAGCAATAAAATTCAACAAAGCAAAATAGACACAGCAGTATCTGCATAAGGCAGTCACCAGCCTCTATAAATTACACTATCAGTCAACTTAGATGACATGCATTTGACTGACATATGGGTAGACCCGGTCCGGACCAGGCCTGGACTCATATTCCTTCAGGACAGGGTCGGGGATGAGTCCTAATTTTTCCTCTTAGACCCGACTTGTACCCGACCCACATCCACCTCCAGACCCACAGACTCGTGACGCATAGACCGGCAATCCATCCGAGTCGGGTCAAGCTGGGTCAAATGCAGGGTAATAAAGAAAACATTAACTAGTTTTTTTTTCTCTTTTTCCTGATTGAAGAAAACTAAGTGAAGATTTTAATGAAGGCATCTTTGCACTCCACCAGCACAGAGGAAATCACTCCTGAGCAAGTGAAACTACCGTGGGAAATACTACTGTTTCGTCTTTCCTTTCATTAAAAAATGTCTACCAACACATTCTTTTAGAAGAAAAAAGAAAAGAAGGCATGTGCATATACGCATACACAGATATTTATAATGTGCAATGTGATGAAGACTACTCAGAGAAATTATGGTTCAGGCTTTGGGTGAATACATTCTCAATCAATTTCGTTTCTTGCATAGATATAAATCACATATAAACATCCATGTATGTATATTTTCTCAATCAACTTCATTTATTGTGTCATATATATACAAACACGCATCTACATTTATGAAATATATAGAGAGGGAGTTTAAATTTTATAACTGTCGGCGTGTTAACTTTTTTACACCATGTGTCTTGATGCTTTCAAATCATATAAACCTCAAACAGAATGCCCGATCACCGAATTCATGCTATGATGTAATTTATGTTGTTCAATGTCTGCAAATGGTCATAAAATAAATTACCCTTGTTTCTCCAACATATGGCATAGGTGTTCCACATAATCCCTGCGATGATAGTGAGGGGTCATTACTACTAGAATCACCATTTACTTGCCCAGCAGCAAGGGCCAGTCGCTCCCACGCTATGAGAGTCTCAAATTCAGGAACTGGCAAATCTTTAAAGCATTCAAGCTGATCCATCAAAAGCTTAAGCTGTTCTTGCAACCATTAACAAAATGACTCATACATAGTTAACAATGTACATCCTGTATGTTTCATACGCTAGCACATTTATAACCAAAACAATGGCAGGTATCTTGCCAACTAATTTATAACATCTGCTAGTAGATCCATTTTTATTTAGGTGACAACAATATTAGAAATGAGAAGGATTTTCTACTTCTTCTGCCAGAAGTACATGCATGAATAAAAAGAGCGTACCCAGTGCCAAAGCTTCCACGCTGTGGGATCTAGGGAAGGGAATATCTAAACAGCCTTCCCCCTACTGGAGGCTGATTAGAACCCGCGACTGCTAGCGCACAATGGAGAGATTTCACCATTGCGCCAGGCCCGCCCTTCTAAGTACATGCATGAATGCATGAAAGAAATCAGGCTTTTGGGGTACAGTAATTTGCTATTTTTTTGAATCAGTAGGGACAATTGTATTTGTTTCTTTTTAGCATTAGGTCATCCGAAGGGGGAATGAATGCGATAGGGGCCATTCCACCTAAGAGGCAAGGCGTTTGCAGCCCCAGCCTGATCTCTTTTAATCCTCCTAACAGTGGTACGTCAATCGTAAATCTTATCCTTTCCCTTTCCTTTGAGGACTAAGGCCAATTCTTCTCTTTCAGTACTTCTCAGAGTGAATTAAGTTGTTATCTGGTAGACCCTTTTAAGGCCTGTTTTTCTTTTTGCATTGCAACTTGCTGGAAAACAGAAGACAAATGTATAAATAGATGCTAATACTCAGCGGGAAAAAATATCAGAACAAGAATCAAGACTTCGATGGAGATGCTAACTTAAGTTTATAGTAACCTAAGTGAAATTAGTTGGGAATAACGAACAATAAAAATATGTTAAACCACCACATACCATCTTCCTACATAGCCACAAAGTCATACCTCACATGTACCGCAATTTCACTGAGGTACACCCTGTCTTGAATTATGCATACTCCTCCAAAAGGCGAAAAGATGTTTTTATATATCCAATCTGTGAAGTATGAGCACTACAATACTCATCATGTTTTTTCCACATATAACTTAGTAAGAACTATCTTTCAACAAATCCGGGGACAATAGCTCATATAATATTCATTCCATTCTTGCAGCTAACCATACCCACCATAATGAGTTCATGCCTTACTTTTTCTTCATGATCTATGAAGAAAATTCACATATTTACTAGATGTGGTCGTCTTTTTATCATCAATATCTACCATGATACTGATTTTCGCACTAGCCCAAGTACCGTACTAATTTAATGCCTCACAAGTTTTGAACTTTGTACTCTAATATTCCAAGACAAATGACCTAAGCTTGACCATAGGCACAAGCTCCTTTGTGCACATGTGGAAGATCCAATTTTATAGAAATTGTCACCAATTTTTCACTGAAAATGTGGTCAACTAAGATGTCCTTTTCCGGTTTTCACTTCTGTAGGACAACTAGCAAGTTGCTAAAGGGGAATACTCTTTTTTGAACGAGATTAGGAGCCAGCAAACAAAAGAACAAAATAGACCAATTCAATTTCTAGCACCCTAAGACCACTTACAAATTAATAATACAAATTTTATTTACCTCTCTCTCTTTGGAAAAAAAAAAAAGAACATGCATAAAAATGATGAACCTCCTTTACAGAGCAAACCCAGTACAAAAACTTAAGAACGTGCCATCACAAGGGAATCTAAAATGCCGTAGGAGTAGTAACAGCAGTCTTCACAGGAAACTGAGATTCTTTTTTTTTATATATATATCCTTGGGTTCCGGACCCGCTTACGCTTGCCCAACTAATCCCACGGGACCCGTGCCCCACACCCTCTGAGTTTCCCAACACTGATGAGGGTTAATCGCTAACTTTTTACACTAGGGGGTGTGGCCACCAAGAAATTGTCCTCATGGGAATCGAACCTTCAACCTCATGCTTCAAGGAAATAAGTCCAAGTGATTGACCACTTGGGCAACCCTTGGGGTTCAAAACTAAGATTCTTCCCTTTCAAAAGGAGTAAAGAATTACCAACACCATCAAAAATCGTAGAATTTCTCTTAAGCCAGACACACCACATGATGTAAACAGGAATAGAAGCGAGACATCGCAAAAATCAAGTGGGCAAAGCTGCCTCCAACGGTAAAGAAGAGCTAAAACAGAACCTAGAATAGCCCACACTTGGCCCAAAGATAAAAGAAAAAGATGAAAGAGAAGGAAAGAAAGGGTAAAGGATCAAACCTCCATCCTACGAAGTGTATCCTTCAACTTTTCTCGACAAAGTCTCCCGGCATTATCATCTCCATCTCCCTTTTCCTCAGCAGCCAATTTGTCACCCTCAGCTATGAGTTCCCCCTTGCAACTTTCACAATGAAAATCGTCATCCTCTTCAGAAATAAGTCTCAGCACATCCAAAGCAGTGCATCTGGAAATTAAAAAATATTCAAAACCTGTCCATCTGAATATATGGAGGAGTATGCATCTAAACAAGGAATGGCGACAAAAGCAGAAACCTTTTCAAACAGTTGGGGCATATATACTGTTGAATAGTGTTCTTATCCTCCAGTTCGACTTTTAGCAAAATGAAAAAGGAGTTCATCTTTCATCTAGATTGCATCAATGTCGTTCAAAGTAACACAGTGAGAAATTATATGTCCTAGAATATTGAAAAACTAATAATATAACACGCAAGTAAAATAAGAAGGTTGATCAGATGGCCTAACCTGTCTACTTCCCTAACAATAGCATTAGGAGTCTGCACTTGCCTTGTTAAGATTGTATGTATATACACCCGGATTACAGTAGCAGTACCAATCCTGCCCAGGCTGAAAGGAGTGGACAAAAGTCCCAAACATTCGCAGTGCAAGCTACTGGAAAGACCCTGATCATCTTTGGGCCAAGACAATGAGTTAATATGAGACATTGCCACCTGAAAAGACTCCCAGGATTTGAACATGGGATAAGGAAATAAATAATAAAATATTACTTAGCAGAGGAATAAACGGACACAGCATAATCCTAAGGCTAATGGTATACCACACGGTATTAGCATCCATTACAGTCAAGTACATGTTTCCCATGGAATTATGCAAAGCTCGCTCTCCTAAGCGCACACCAGAGGAAAATCATTCACCTACAACAAGTATAATACAACATAATATATTACCATCAATTGTCTCATTGTTTTCCCAAAATATTTCACATCCAACGTCCAAATATCACTCTTGTAGAAGAAAAGCACACGAACCCATTTAGTGGAGACTAAACTAAAATATATATATCTCTTGTTAGAAGCATTATATATGTCAGCACAATGCACAAAGTTCCAGCTTTGCCGGTCAAAGGGAGTAGGAGGGTAGGATGTGCATAGCTTCACCCATGTTCCAAAGAGATTGTTTCTAAGGTACGAACCCGTAACCTATAATTCTCATTGGAGGCATGCATGACTTTAACCCATCAAAATATTCAATTTTGTGCTTCAAACACCACAAATATCAATTTTTGGAGAGACTGAACATGGAGCAACTATGATATTCATATGTTGTGTAAAACAAGAAGCCATACGTAGTTAAAAGAATTACACCATTAAATGTTCTAATCATCTCATGTAGTCAATCTTGACAAAAACTTGCACAAACAAAATAGTACTGAGCAATGTAACAACCAGAGGTACTGGTAACGTTAACGAATGGAAGACTTTCATTTCCATTACAAACACTTTGAATTAACAACAAAGACCAACAAGAAATATAAGCATCACTAAATGGGTTATGCGACAGCGAATAGTTCACATAGTAGGCAAAACAAATTCCACTCAAAAAGGATAGCTATCCGCTTGTACTTTTTTTAAGCTTGTTTTCATATCTCGTCTGGGCGCCACAAATCGTTGTTGCCAATGGAACTTTCCGTTGACCTGACCGAGATACTAGTTTAATTTTTGTGTAAGACATACAATTTCAACTTAGAACACCAATATTTTACATCATAATAGTTTTCAAATCTACAACAGCAATAACTGTTAGAATAAAAACCAAACATAATGTAATGACAAGTATAGAAATCAACTTATTAGTCCTTTTACAAGTTAGGTAAGTCTTCAGTTTCCGGTACAATATCTGTGGCCTACCTATACTGTTCCCTTTAACCATATGTTCCATCCATACTAATTCTTCCCTTCTACATTATTCAAAAAACCAATATGAACTACCAACAATTTATTCTCCAATCTAAATATCCAATCAAAACAGCTCAAAATTAATATTCTCAAAATTGGACAGGCTTAACTGTACATTATCTCAAAGGAGAGAGCAAAATGTTACCACTTGGTAGCTGCTTGATGTCACAAAGTATAAATAATCGTAATTGAGGAATGATGGTTTGAAGGTCCTAGTGTAACAAGAGATCAATTCCAAAAAGCTAGACGTATCAGCAAAAAATGACCTATCGATTATGCGGCCACTCGAATTTCCACATTTGTCCTCATGGGGACATCTCTCCTTGAAGAAGGTGTATTCAAGTTCAAGGCCTCAAATACAGTTTGCTTTATCCTAAAGGCTTCATTGGGCAACCCAGCTTTCAAGAGGTGAGAGATCAGATTATTAACGGTAATTTCATCCGGGGAACATCCTAATGCCATCATCTTATTAAAAATGTTTATCGCTTCTGCCATTCTCCCTTTCACACAATGCCCGATAATGAGAATGGTGAATGTCAGTTTATCAGGATTGCATTTCTTTGCCTCCATTTCTGCAACTATTATATTCGCCTCGTCCACATTGCCAGCCTTACAAAATCCATCGATCACGGGGTTATACACAAATGGTTGTGGAACTATATCATCTCTCAATCTCATATGTGCTAACAAATGGCGAGCCTCGGTTATTCTATTATCCTTGCAGAAAGCATTGATAAGAATGCAAAAGGTATACAAATTAGCGGAAACATTTCTAGCATTCATTTCATTCCAAAATCTTAATCCTTGATCGATGTGCCCCATCCGACAATAACCATCTATTAATGACGAGAAAGTTACAACATCAGGTAGACAACTAAGAAACAGCATCTTCTGATACATGTTCAGAGCAGATGCCATGTCATCATTCTTGCCAAAACCATCAATGAGAACATTAAAAGTGACCAAACTTGGCTTAATCCCGGACCTAGTCATCTCATCGAACATAGACAAAGCCATCTGCATATTACCAGACTTGCAATATCCTGATATAACAGATGTATAAGTGACATTATCCGGAGAACATTCAGCCCCTGTCTGAACTTCCCTCAATAACTCAAGACCTCTATCCACCTTGCCAATCCTACAAAATCCACTTATCATTGTATTGTATGTCCATATATCTGGCAAACAACCGAAACTCCTCATATCATTGAAAAAGCCAAATGCTTTATCCACCTCTCCTATTCTACACAGCCCTTTAAGTATGATGTTAAAGGAGCAAGTATCGGGACAGTAACACCGTGACCTTAAGATACGCTCTCGGAAAAAGCAAACAGCCTCCCGTACCTGATTTTTCTTCATTAGCAAATTCAACAAGTTGTTGTACACATATGCTCGAATCTCTACATTAATATTTTCAGTATCACAAAGTACATTCATTGCATCATCGAACATCCCGGCATGCGCATATGAACTCACCAATAATTCAAGAACCGAACTTTCCGGCAAATGCCCATCATTTCTCATACACTCAAATATTAATTTAGCTAAATCCTGAAAACCCACTTGACAAAATGACCTTACGAGCATACTACAGGTATCCACCGAATAAACAAGATTCAAATCGAGCTTAGTAAATCGAAAGAAGCTATAAGCTAACTCGGAACTACGATAAAAGTTGCTTAAGTGTTGAACAACACCAAATGCTATGAAATTACTTAAATTTCCCCGGAAATAATCGGACTTAAGAATATCGAAAGACCTCGATTTATATTGAAAACAAAGAGTACACACAATCTTTACAAACCAAACCTCGGAAGAGCTGAGGCTGGGGTTCGGGTGAGCTTTTCCGTGTAGAAAGGCAATGGCGGAGGTGATTTTGGGGGACAAATTTCGGAATTTGATTTTCCGAAATTGCATAATTGATCTAATCCGCCGTTCTCCGTCATTCCATTTGAATTAGAAATTAAAGGAAAATAAGAATGCTGAAATTAGGGTTTCAACGGCATTTCTTGGTGACGGGGAGATTGATCGATAGATACATGAGTGTATGTATATGCTATGTATGCAACAGTGAGGTTTTTCTAGGGCTTGTGAAAATAAAGTTTTGCCTGTGAAGGGTTGGATAAATTACACTTAACCTATGTTCGACATTAGTGTTTTTATTTTTATCCGTTTCTAAAACAATTTAATAAATACTAGAATAATTTTTTTTAATAGGAAATTTATTATTTACACACTCTCTATCAAAAAAAAATTTCTACCAAAACAATAAAACTGTTGAAATTTTTTATTTTTTTTATGGGGAAAGTTATTTAGGAGAAGTATATTTAAGTAGCAAAGTGTATAAAGTAGTAGAAGAGAAAAGTATGGAACAATAAAAAAATTATCTTTTATTACTTGAACGTGAAAAATTATTTAATCCAGTTGCTATTATTTATCCTTTAGAACAATCAGCTTAAATATCTAGATTTTTTTCTTTCTAAATATATTTTAGAGTTTCTTTATAAATATAATATTAATTTTTAGCACAATAAATGTGTTTCCAAAAATTGAGATTGGGAGACTAATGTGAATGCACCAAAGTATTAATAAGATTATTATATCACCTTAATCTAGAATATTATATTTTATTATTTATCATTTAGTAAAATAGTCAAAAGTTTATTGATGTCAGAGCAGACAATTTTACCTATTACGCATAATCCTATTTGACCTTATCTAAAATCCAAATCGATATCGGTGTCCGACCAGACCCATTGGGTACTGAGTAGGGTAATGTGTTTAATCTCTGTATCCGAATACCCGACCCAATATACCTGGACACAAACCCATATATATATATATATATATATATATATATATATATATATAAGATTTATGTAAGTACGTTAGATATGTAGGTATAAATTGTAAAAGTTTTATAATCACATTTTTTCTTATATTATCACACTTTATTATGAGTTAAAAATATAAATTTACATTATTTCATTTCAGACAATAGTTGTACACTTTTAGTTTTTCTATATATTTGTCAAATATTATCAAGTCCTAAACTATAAATTAATCTTCAACTAAAAACTAAGGGCTATATTTAAATAAAAATATTTAAATATTTAAAAAATATCTAATGCACTATTATGATTCAACCCGAAGTTACCTGTAAGGGAGCTGGTAAAATAGGATATGGGTATGGATTTTTTCACTTTGTACCGGATCCAATCCGACCCGATAAGTTCTCTAGCCCAAAGCTACCGGTAGCACGAGTTATCCGAAATATGTCGAATAGGATTGGATTGGATAAAATTGCCACACTAATTGACGTGTGAAGTGGTTGATTATTTATTTAATATCATGGGCATTATTTTATTTACATATTTCCTAATTCGTTTTTGTTTATCTTCTTTGTCAATTATCAGTTTCTCGCATAACTGAAATTTTACTCAATCTCAACTACTTGTGTGATGTCGTATCTCTACGAAATCAAACCCAGACCAAAGGATAATACATGAAGAATTTCTTCAGATGATGTTTGATTTCAAGGTTGAACAGATCAGTTGGGCTCGTCTTATTGCAAAACTTGGGAAGTTATTCCGAGGGCATGAAGCCCTGATTCTAGGGTTTAATACCTTTCTTCCCCAGGAATACGGGATCGTTCTTCCCGAGGATGATGAAACTGCGCTCAGGTTCGTCAAAAAGGTTGAGAAAGCATTTTCGGAGGATCATGGAACTTTTATGGCTTTTCTTTCTGTTTTAGGAAATCCATCATTGAGGTATACCAGGAAGTTTCCCTTCTGTTTCGGGGTCATCACCATCTTCTTTTAGAGTTCAAGAACTTTCTTCCTGATACAAGCCTTAGGAGTTCAATTTCGCCTCCGTTTGATACAGTGCATGCTAAAAAGAAACGCAGGTTTGAAGACAAATATGCAGACAAAGGGGTATACGACATAGAGTGTTCGTTCCTTGATAGAGTCAAAGCTACTTTATGCAACTCTGATGGATACCAACAACTAATGAAGTG
>MKEJ01055650.1:0-10347 GCA_001753735.1 Embelia ribes
ATATCATAAATTCCATAGCAATGTAATTATCATATATGATTTTCAATATACCCAATTTATTTTGAATCTAAATATAAATTTCAAAAGAAAATATAATATAAATAAATGTGAAATATCATGAATTTCTAAATGTCATGAAAATTAAAAGTATGGAAAAAAATTAATTGAGGTACCTATTTTAATTGATATGCTTTTGATAAAAACATAAAATAACATAAAATTTTAAATATTAAAGAAATAAAATTATGGAAAAATTTTTAATTGATATGCTTTTGATAAAAATATAGATATATACTAATATTCTCATTCTCATTCATATTTATTATACTAAAATTATTAGAAAATATTTTAACATGATAAACAAATTTTAAAACTTAAAAATGAATTGTAATGTAACAATTATATGAAATCATATAATATTTGTGTATAAAGATATATAAAGTAACTTATTATCATTTAAGAAAAATCAAAAGCTAAAAATTAAAAAAAAAAAAGGGGGTATTTTTTCCAAAGAGTATCAAAGAAGCAAAAATTACTTGTTTGTGAAAATATATAGAGAGGGGAAGAGAGATTTGTACAGAGCAAAAATGAATTATTTGACACTCCAATTCAACAAAAAATGATGATGGTACCTTTTGAGAAAAATAATGTGAAAGTACATTGAATGTGACTATTCAAGATTTATAACATAAAAATTTGAATGTATTTTTATGTCACTTGAATATATCTCATTTATTTTTTAATAAATTGTGGTAAAAAAATAACTGATTTCGCATTGTAAATTATTATATTGATTAGATAAAAATACATTTAATATTTTTATTAGTTTATTGATATTATAATTTTTTATCCTATTATTTAAGTTCGTGTAAGTGTCATCAAATTAGAGCTTCACTTTATGCAAAATTTATATGGAGACTATCCTTTTATATTATTGTATATGATTCACGATTCGGTTTGGACTAATTTTATATAAAATATGGCACCAAACCGATAAAGATCGGTTTGCTTCCAATTTTGTTCTTGATTGGTCTGGTCCAATTTTGGATACGTCTTCAACTCCATTTCTAACATATTTTTACAAAAATTTATTTTTTAATAACTAATATACTGAATATTTTCAAAAGATTTGTACAAAAATAATATTAAAAATTTTGTATACTATATGAATCAAGACATATATATTTCTCTTGAATAATTTGACATTTTTGTAGATGCATGTTATTGAGTTTAACTCACAATTATATTAAAATTGTAATATTTTGATCAGTTCTTGGTTCGGTTCTGGATCTGATCAGTTAATGGTTTAGTTCTGAATCGGTTCCGATTTAGTTCCGGATTAGTTCATGGTTCAGTTCCGGTTCTAGATCGGATCTATACATGGTTCAATTCCAGATCGTATCAGTAATGGTTTAGTCCCCAATCAAATCAAATTTGAAACAGAGCCGGACCCGAATCTAGGTGAAACCATTATTGGGTCTTTGTCTGATTCTATACGGTTCTTAGTTCTTTCCGGGTTTTTTTGCCACCCCAAGTCAAGCACACGCTGTTTTCATAAAATTATTAAATTATGGTTATTTCGTCCAAATTTGAAATTCTAATTTTTATTAAAATCATATGCGATTTTTTATATATACAATTAAGTGGAGTTTGAATTGGGATTTTGGTTGGCTTTGATTTAAGAAGAGAAGTTTCATTTTTTCTACTTGCATTAAAAGTGGTGCTCTCCAAATTTTTTTGTTCACGTAAATGATTTGCTCATTCAATTAATGAGTCTTGTTTTGCTACTCATTTATAAAAAAGGAAAAAACAAAAAACCAAATTGGATTCTTTATGAACCGAACCCGAGGTTATTTACAAAGACATTGTTCCTTTATACATCTCCCTAATGGTTGTTAAATTGAGACATTAAACATTGAAAAACTCAGCATTATCATGAATCTCTTATGAATTCGTCATTTGATAAAAAAAAAAATATTAGTATATAAATGATCAATAATCTCTTAATTTAATAATTTTTCGGCTTAATTTTTAAGAGAATACTAAATATTTTTCGGTTTAACTCTATATATTAAAATAAGCTAAAAAAAATTAGGAAAGAAAATTTTGTAATATATTACTATAAGTGCATTCAAGTACTATGATAATTAAGTTACTATATTATATTCAATCCAAATTATAAGTGCTTATGCATGCAAATTAGTCTCTTAATTTGAAAGATATGCATAACATTAATGATATGAGTTGGGATGAGAATTGATCAAACTCAAATGGTTTATTAATCAACTGATTTTTACCATTGAGTTTGAAAGAAGCTCTTATCTAGTTCAAAATAAACTTATTTATGAACAATTCCTTTCATTTGATCCCTTATCACCCAAAGAGAGCTTGACTCCAAAATAAGAGGTTGGCTCTGAGTATTAAATCAAATTGCTTGACAATGCAAAGTAGTGATAGGTAGGGATTAGCATCGGGTTAGGTTGGATAAAATTTGATCCGATTTTTACTACCCGAATTACCTAAAAATAATTTTTTAGTATTCAAACCCGATCTAAATTTGTAATAAACCCAAGCTCGATTTAGGCTAAAAAATCCAAACCTGAACTAAATCCGATTATTTCTAAAAAATCTGAATCCAAATTACTCGAACCGAACCCGAATTATATACATGAAACGGCGTCATTTTTTTATAATATATATTATATATGATAATATATGAAATGATGTTTTTTAGCCCCAACCCCCGGCCCAGTCTGGCAAACTAGGTCCCGATCGAGAGTGGCTCAAGCTGGGTTGGATCCCTGGTGCCCCTTTTCACCTCACACGCTCACCCATACCCCATCCTTCTGCTACTTTTGGCCAAATCTGGGCCGCCAAAGCCCAATCCAGCTATCCCGGATCTAAGTTTTGGTTGGGCTAGTACTGATCCGATTAGGTCAGGCTTGATCCAGTCTACCTTTAGCCGCTTTGGAATGGCGACCTTAGATGCAGACAATAAGTCGATTTTTTGTTGTTGATTCCTTGTCAAAATTTGCGGATGCCATTATGCCATCGGTAATCAGTAGAGATAGTGGGGGCCTCCTTCCTTCTTTATCAGAATTTTGACTAGTGGATTTTAGTACCAAAATATCACTCCATTCCGGGTGGTATTTCTCCTTTTATATCCACTCTATACTGAGATGTGAATTAACAGTTGTAGCATATCTATTGAATCCACCTTCATTCTATTAGCCGACGTAGATGTTTAATGTTTAGATTTATTGTCATTATATGATATTGCTCGATTGGGGTTTCACGGACATAACACTTGAGAATCTCAAGCACATGGTGGTGGAACCTGGCTATGAGTAATTGGATTTGAATATAGATTAGTAGATACTAGATATGATAGACTATCAATCTATCTGGTGATTTTAGACTATTGGTGGTGGACGCAAATATTTAATCCGGGAATTGAGTTTGTGTTTAAGCTCTATTTAGGGTGTGACTTGGGTAGTTCTATATGTGTATATATTTTTGTGTATTTATACCTAGTATATAATCTTAGATGTCTATTTATTTTGAATCGTGCTAGTTTGTATTTTGTAATGTATTTCTAGTCTAGTTTTCAGTATTTTATTACTTATGTAATTTGTGCTAGTCTAGACGCATTGTAACTACTTCTAAAGCGAGTTGTAATATCGGCAGAACAGATGTCGTTTTGTATTTCATTGTAATTTTTTTTAGAGTTAATAACATTAAAACTTTAAAAACTAAAAAACGTCATTTTGTATTTCGGATATTTCGATTTTTTATTTAAAAAAATCCAAAATTCCAATTATCCGAATTTTTTGAAATATAAAATCCGAATCCGAATTTTAGGTAATTTAATTCCTATTTCTTTTTCGAGATTTGAATACCGGAAATTTTGCCCACTCCTAGCTGTAGTGATTGAGCTGTTAAAATTTGGCCACTCCAACCCACAAGTCATAAAGTCCCAGTTTCCGACCTCCTACAAGGCCTTGAAAAAAAAATCACCGGTCAAGCATTTGATAAAGTCCCATTTCCATCCTCTTACGGGATTTTGTAAAACAGGATCGCTTTGATAAGTCCCCATTTCCATCCTCTTAAGCGGTTTTCCAAAAAAAAAAAACAGTCAAGCATTTGATATATCACGTTGCGGGTCATCTCTGCCTATGTTAAGGCAAAGCAGGTCTATAATTTAGTAAATTACACTTTCTCCCATGAGGTTTCTAATAATGTCAGGATACACCTTATGGAATCTGAAATTACACTATCCCCACATGAGGTATTATGTTCCTTGCATCCCCCCTTCCCTCCACCCCCCAAAAAAAAAAAACATTTTTGGGGGCAAAGTGAAAATTAGCTTCAAGGGCTATAAGTTACTCTTTAAATTACCTCATTACTCTTTATATAGAACCGATTCTCTAATAATTTGTCCTTACAATACATTACAATAAATAAATAATAAAAAAAAATCTTCTTCTGAGAGGACTTCCCCTCAATTAGATGTCACATGTTTGTGCTACAATCTTAATTTGATTAGTTTTATAGGCCGTTAAACTAATTTATAATTTGCAATCTTGTAACCTATTTATTTATTCCTGATAATACTAAACTAACAAAGTCACAAGACACGTGGGAAAAGTCTTCTTTTAAAAAATTGAATGATTGATGTTTCACTATCCCTTTCACAAGGAGACTACAATTCAGAAAGACTTTCGTTACATAATTCACATCAGCATTTTTTGTTTTTTTAATTTTATTTTTTGAAAATTTATTTCTCATATAAAATATAGATGGATGATACCAAATTTTCTAAATATTTATTTCTATACATCATAAATATTAATATATAAAACTAATAAATGTTAAAAAAATAATGTATAAAAATAATTTGGTATTATATTCTATAAAAATAATAAATTCTGAAAAAATATTTTTTCAATATATTGAAGTATTTGTTTTATTTTGGAAAGAACTTTTTTTTAAATATAGAAATGATGAAAAGTATTTTTTTTTGTTTTTTAGAAAAATATTGTAGCTATTCTAGAATGTTTTCTGCCGAGAAAAGCATTGTTGCTAGTCATTTCTCAGCAAAATATTTCTGAATTTAGAAAATAAATGAGAGAACGAAGGGAGATAGAAAGAATGATGTGAATGCCTAACCAAAAGAGAAAAGTTTTTGTGGATATATATTTTTTTTCCATATTACTTTTCAGAGACGACTAAGCTATCTTTTTCAGAAAGTCTTGCAAAAAGTTATTAATGACCAAATGGTTGTCATAGTTAGAAACAATTCTATTTGGTCCTCATAGTTATAATTGAAACACTAGAAGTGAACTAATAATAAGGTAGTGATGTACTTGGTCCACAAGTTTTAAGAAAACTAACATATTTGAACCTTCATATTTTCTCTCCAACATGAATAACCTTTATTAGATGCTCACCTTTGAAGAAATTAGATTCATAAATGGTCCTGAAAAGACTAAATACTCCTAAATGATCTTCAATGGATGACTTATTATGTTTTTCATCGCTACAGTAAGACACTATTACTCTACTAATCTAGCTGCTCAAGCCTGAATACTTCCACCATTTCATATTAAGTGAAGTTCTAGAGCTCAGTAAAACAATTAATAAGGCCATTAAATGATCTCGTGAATATACTAAAATAACATTATTTTACTATATTACTCTTAATTAAAATACTCAAACTTGTACAATAATTAATAGGGTTAAATTGGAAATTATTAATAAATATAACCTCTGTTTTTTAAATTGACATCTAATATGAAACAGATTTTTTTTTAAATGTCACTTAATATGAAACAAAAGGAGTATATATTATTTTTTAATAATTTACTTAAATAAAGGAGTCATATTACAATGAAATCATTATACAAGTGGGACTAACTCTAACAAACTGATATTTGATAATATATCCTAATAGGTCTGCCCAGTCACGATGGAAAGGCAAAAAAGTAGTAGCTTATCATGCCAATAAACATGTTAGTAGAGGTGATGAGAATTTATTGACTCCACATTTTCCAGATGAAGGAAAATGATAATTTGGTTAATTTATTGAACTTAGGACCTCATTTTTAGACGGAAATTCATTGAGATGCAAAAGTGGGTCCCGGAATGAAATTTAAAAAATTAAAATTTTCTATCTTGCCTACGTAAGTAAGTTTTTTTCAATGATTGATACGTAAACGAAAAAAAAGACTAATTTTATTTTGAGTTGCATTGCAAGTTTTTTTCAATGATTGATACGTGAACGAAAAAAAAAGACTAATTTTATTTTGAGTTGCATTGCGACTTTTTTGTACATGGAAACATAATATGGGAAAGTCGTTTGGTATATGCTAGGTTGTGTATTAATATTCAAGCGAGTTGTAAAGTGCCAAAAAAATTTAAAATAATATTTGATTATGTAAATACAATTGAAATTCGAATTGAAATTCCGTAACTGCTTTCGAAATGCACAAATTGCACTTCTTTTGGATATACTAACGTTGTTTGTTCCCTGACCTCTTTCTCGGCCCATTTCCTTCCCTAGAGCTAGTGGTGACATAAGACTAATAGAAAATTGGATGATGTTTATGGATAAAAAAAAAAAAAAGATGGTAAGTTCTAATATTTGGGTTAAAGACAATCGATTGATACCAAGGATAAAAATATCAATTTTAATCCATTGACCTATTCTAGAACCGTTGATAAATGAGAGAAAATTTTTCCTTTTCATATCATCACAAAATGACAACAAAAAAGAGATTAGCAGTGGAGTTAAAAGAGTATAAGAAGATTCACTCTAAAGATTGAGTTCACGTTGGCAACATATTTAAATGCTTACCGTGCGATGATTTATGGTCGGAGGAGTGGCCTTCATTGGAAGTCACTTTTCGGCCACTTTAATTCTATATTTGTAGCCTAACTTTTTGGATTTAATGGTTGTTTTTTTTTGTTAGGCTATTTAGGGTTTAGCTACTCTTGGAACGAGTTATATTTTAATTTAAATGCATCTTGGATCGAACTCTAGTATTTGTAATTTTTTAGTTTAATGAAATTTTAACTTCCAAGATTGGCGCATAACCAAGGAACAAAGCAACTTGAAACTATGGTGGTTGGGCTGGCTAGGGTTTCTATATTGGACTTTTTTGAGGGAAAATCAAAAGATAAAAAGTGTAGCAAAAAATAGATATTGGTTTGGAGACAGGATAACTGAGTAAGTTGTCCATGTAATCCGGGATTGATCTATAATCTTGTTATGCAGGTTTCAATCCCCCCGATAATTTAAGAGAACTCATGTCTGTGTTATAAAAATATATAAACGAAGTGCATATAATTGAGCTTTTAGGTCGTTTATATAACTATCTAGCATATGAAATTTTATTATATTTAGGTATTAAGTATTTTTAAGTTAATTGCAAATTTATGATCCTAAATGGGATAATTTAAAACCAAAAAATAAATTCTTATGGAATATGGTACCATGTACTATGTTTGGACATTAGTTTAATCTTTGAAGTGTTGAGAAACGAGTTTTATGAAGTCTTGAGCGAACAATTTGATCACCTTTTCGTTGAAACTATTTCATAAACTGAAGACCTAAATTTTGCTGAATTTTTGGAAAGTTCTGGAGCAGATTTTGATATCAAATTAGATATGATTAGAAAGCTCGTTGACTTATATTTCCAACTATTCAAACAGAGCTTAATTCCAAGTTTTATACAACGAGTTATGAATTTTCTCGTGAAAAAAGACAGTACTATTGACTAGTCAACCACGGGAATTAAAGTGCAAAACTTAACTTTTCTTATTATTTTTATGCCGAATCTGATTAGGAAATATCTCATTAAAGGAATTTTTATAATCTTAATTAGTATAAAGACATAAAAAGGGTTGGTTTAACCCTAATCAATAATTATTATTTCTCTTGTCTAATTTTGGAGGTTAGAGAGAGAGACTCCTAATACTATCTTCTCTTTTATTCTTTTCAATTCAATTTTGTGAATATTTTCTAATTATTTTCTTATTAATTATTATTGATCATCTTCTACATGTTTGTATTTTATTTAATGAGTTGTTATTCATCTTTTGTTATGTTTATCATGCTAAACTAGTTTCTTCTTACCTAGGAGATAAAGATTAATTAACAAAATCTTCCAAATTCTTAATTGATGAGTATGCTTTTAATAAATTTAATTTAAAAATTGAATTAATCTACAATCTAAAATTTTTAACTTATCTGAGTATTTTAGAAGTCACCTATGCGTAGTTATGGTATTTGACAATCACCCGATAACACACTAGATCGAAACAAACTAAATTATACACATTATTGATTTTGTAGATTAACAATATTTTAGAGCTCATTAATTAGGATAATTAGTGAGATGAAGTTAATTCATTGGATTTCCCTTTCAAGCAAGATCTTTAGTAATATTGTTATTTCGTGTTTGCTATTTTACTGGTAGTTTAGTTTTTCCAACTCCAATCAACAAAAAACATAAGAAAAATTAGGACTAGGAAATAATATAAATAAATGTAACGCCCAGCCTCTAAAACCAAACATCAACACATGAATAAACATAAATGTAATAAATATTTGATAGAACTGTAATATATTCCAATCATAATCTCAAGTTAGGCCTTATTATCATATTCTATGGCCATACATCAAATCCGAATAACCCAAATCAGCAATCTATATCTGTTTGAATAAATAAGGGAAAAGCTAATCATAAGTAAACTCCCAAAGACCTCGAGTGAGCTTCGACTGATCTAGCCCTCATGTCCTTAGCCTCTAGATTCCGGGTCTGCTTGGCATTTTCATGCAAAATAGATAAGAAAAATGCACCAAGTAGACGCGAGTCAAAATAAGCCAAAAATATCAAATAACAATATATGAGACACGACTTAGCATAATCTATAAACAAAGTATCTCATAAATAGCTGCAGATCGGCAAGTTAGTACATAAGCTCAAACATAAATATATATGAATAGCTTTCAATAAAGATGGGAACAGTAATAATTTATCGATAATGTAAATAACTGCAGTTGGCAAAAAGTCGGTAAATGAACTCAACATCATATCTCATCATCATATGTATACAGAAATATACAATTAAACCAACAACAAAATGATCGGATGCTCGGCATCTCCCCTTCTATACTAGTACAGTTGCCTTGGAGTGTCTGCGTTTGCTATCACGACAATACCTGCTTTCGCAGTTCGAGATACCACCAGCCTAAAATAAATACCAGTCCTGGCCGTTCGGGATACCACTAGCCTAAAACAAATACCAAGCCTGGCCATTCGGAATACTAGCAACCTAAATAAATTTCAGTCCTCAAAATTTGGGATACCAGTGGCTAAAGGGAAACAAATACCCAAAATTATATAAAAATCCGTTTTATCTTTCGTGCTCAAGTCTCATTTACGAATGTAATGTATAAAGCAAAAATCATTTATCTTATAGTTCTAGAGAAGTTTTCAGTTCATCCATATTTATCCCTGATGATTAAACCTCAATCTCAAGTGTATTCTTTTAGACAAAAATTACAACTTTCATGTTTTGAAAAAAATTTAATTCAAAACGTAGAGAGATGAAAACAATGTTCGAAGTGTTCAAATCGCACTAGAATTTCATAAAGACATATTGATAATAGTTTGAAATTTTGGTCATATTTCTTAAATTGTAACTTTGATTGAACTGAAAATTTCAAATTAGATAGATATTTCATTTATCTCTAACTTTCATGCTTTGAGAAAATTTAATAAAAACCATAGAGGTATCAAAATAGAGCCCAAAATATTTATGTCACAACAATGATAAACTTATAGTAACTCAATATTTTGGCCATATTTCTCAAACTGTAACTCCTTTTAATCTCACACTTTACAGATAGAAAACTATCTCAATTATCTACAACTTTTATGTTTTGAGTATAATTTAACTTGAACCGTAGATGGGCTAAATCAGTAGCCAAGTACTCGAATTGCACCAAATTTCTCAATTCTAACATATCAATATCATAATAAGGTCTCTAATTCTACCCATACCTTAGGATTAGGTTGACGTTCTCCCTTGAAAAGTAGCTGGAAAAACGAACCCTAATTGCTTTTTGATGGATTTGCACCCAATCCTACACCAACAACCAAAATTGAGCCACAAACGCAGAATAGAACGACTTGTGATGATCAATTTACCCAAAAATCACACTTTAGATGATTTTTGACAAATTAGGGTTTAAACACCCGAATAGAATTTGAAGAAATACTTACATGGATACGACGAGGGCGAAACGAAGAATCCGAATCTGTTAACAATTCCTCCATT
>MKEJ01055651.1:0-14732 GCA_001753735.1 Embelia ribes
AATGAAAATTACTATATTTTTATAACTGGTTACCATTCCAGTACAGGTCTTGTACCAAATTGAACACCATCTTGAAATGGGGTAATCTCCCCATTTGCCTAAATATTTTTGTGCTACTTTTTTTAAAACTATTTTGTACTGTACTTTACAAGCCTTATTCATGTGGCATTAACAATTTGTACTTTTCTTCACAAGCTTTGAGCAATTCTTTTTTCTTGAAAATGATACAAGTTTACAAGTAATTTTCATCCGCAAAAGGTCATTGAGCTATTGAGTAATTGGCCGTGTATGTCAATCGCCAAAGTGATTGCTCTATACATATACCCAATGGTGGGAAAAAGAGAACAGTCACGGGAGCCATCGGAAATCAGAAGTGAGAATTTGTCATTGGTATCCAACTCCCAAAAGTATAGACAATGTATTCAACAATACAGATGGCCACAAGAACAAGGTAAAAGTTACGAAAGTCTATCAATTACTAAAACGCATAATAACCTGGCAAAACACACAGATAATCAGTATTGTTGTACGTTTTGAATGTTGACAAAAATTCTCAATAGGGTAATGGAACGCAGGCAAAAAAGAAATGCGAGTCCTGTCTAAGACTGAAGCATCTTCTTGTAATCCAGGAATGTCCCACTGAAAGGTGTAATCCTCCCCTCGGATACAACCCACATTTGCTCCACGCTTCCAGATATAAGATGCTCGTCGTGGCTTACCTGCAACCAACCAAATTTAGAAGCAAGTGATATTGACATAAAATGGATTATTATATTTGTACAACTGCCAAGTCTCTCATTTGGGTTTGAATATAAGACCATTACGTTTATTTGTGTTTAGCTTAACCGGAGCCCACAAATTAGCTAACTAAAGCCGTTTAAATATGTATATACAGCTTAGTGAATGAAAAAATAGAGAGGAACAAGCATACCATCAGCACTCCTCCTTGGAACAGCACGAGGCCTTGAATCAATGCTTCCACGGCATCCAAATCCTAGATTACACGAGAACAATGAAAAGGATTTGTTAGGAGAAGGGATGCGAAAACACTCTTGGAGGCATCAAAAGAGGTTCATGTTAACAGTATGGTCACAAGAACTATATTTCCCTTTCATTTTATTTTCTGTAAATAAATCCATACAACCATAAAATGTGAAATGCAATATTCCTCATTATGAAGCCCTAGCTTCTAAAATTAGGATATATGGCTTCAATGACATCTACCCAAGCCAAAGCAATGACCACTTTGCATCTTGATATGCACAAACCCTTAACTTCATTAAAGCATCACAAATAGCAAACAAAAATTAAAACTTACAAGATGATTCGATGGCTCATCAAGCAATAGAATGTGAGGTTTCTTGAATGTTATTTTTGAAAAGGCAACTCTGCTTTTCTGACCACCTGACACGATCGAGCAGTTCATTATGCATGAAGAGCAGAAAAGTTTAAAAGAATAAGCATGAAGAGAGGAGCAACAACAGCCCATGAGCTGGAATCCAAGATCCATTCAAGCAACTTGAAATGAAATGGAAAGAGTTAGCGGTAAGTACCAGACAATGTGTACATCGGCTGAAGAGCAAGGTTTCCAGTTATACCAAAAGAACCCAAGTGAGCTCGAAGCTTCTGCTCTGGTACTCCCTGCAACAAAAATAACCAACATATATGAAACCATGTATATTAAGCTTTGCTTGAGGATAATGATGCAGGTAGGGTTGCCCTCAAGGAAATATCCCATCATAATCTGAAACCAAGATATCCCAAGAGAAGGTCCAAATTACTGAACAACTCTTTTATTTATTTTCCTTGAACCATTACCTAAAATTATTTCCATCAATTTAAATTTCAAAGGGAAAACAAGCAAGAATAACCCCCCAAAAGATCACAAAATATCAAGCAGCAGCACAAAAGACTTGAGGTTATGATGGAAAAGAAACTTTTGTAAAGCAGCAAATCGTACATAGAAGGGGAACTGAAGAAATGTCAAGTGTATTTTGAGGTGACACTGACTGACAATCAATGCCTCTATGTTCTTTCTTTTCTACTTCTTTCTTTTCCACTTTTTCTGAGCCACTCAATGAGAAATAGTTAAATCTTTCCTTTATGCAAGAATGGCAAGATGAAACAAATGAAACACCCCAAGGTCCACAGTTTAGCAAATTAAACAACAATCCATAAACCATAAGTTATGGAGGAAACTCACAGGGAAGTTGCGCATCATATATAGCAGGGGGTTGGAAGATAAGTCGAGCCCGTCAACATGGTGCTGACTGAACACAGCAATCCGAACCTACATATGCAGCACAATATTGGTGACAGCAATTGCAACAACTACTTCAATTACAGAAGACATGAATCATGAACTGAGATGAGAACCACATAGGTGAGCTAGAAAGAATAATAAAAGGGCAAGTTTTTTTAATGAGTAATACAAGGACAACAAGAAATACTAAGGATCAAACATATAAGCGTTTTGGAGGACCAAAAAGTGCAGCTGCACAACCAACCAAATTAGCCGCAAACTGAACTATGAAAAAGCATCCGAAATCTTAAATTAATCTTTGATTATGCAAACAAACATTTCCAAAGAAATTAAACAACAATGAAACTTACTTATGGTTCAATAAATAAATAAATATATCACTCGTTTCTACTTGAATATAAATAATGTCTCACAGGGCACATGAACAAGTACCTTAGCGGAACGGAAGACTGTTCCGGAACTTGGTTGAAGATCCCCAGAAATTAGCTTGAGTATTGTTGACTTTCCAATGCCATTTGGACCAACCACTGGGAAAGATAGTAAACAATTTAGAAATAGTAGGCCTTAATTACCCAAATGCTTGTCTGCATATTGCTTGTTAGTACTAACTGCAAAGAGAGTTCATTGAATTGGAAAAGGACTGCGGATAATTAGTTGTGTACCATAAACAACCGGGTTCTTCTAGAATAGTTTGCGAAAAAGTATATGCAATTTATTATTATTCTTTTTTATTTTGCCATCAATTCAAAATAATGATTCTTACTTGCTATGCGGCTGTCGAGGTCAATTCCAAAGTTCAAATTCCTAAACAAGGTTGGTCCCCCAGGATACCCAAATGATGCATCACTGCAGCCAAACTAGTTATATGTCAATTGACTTCCTAAAGCAATGAAACACAACACAACAATAATACTGGTACACTATAGAAGTTGCCACAGGCAATCACAAACCTGAAACTTATAATTGGGGGACCTGGTCTGTCATCTGGACTTGGGAACTCAAACTTGTAGCTGCATGTGAGAAATGTCCAAAAACTATAGTTAAAAACAAAGAAACTGGAGTTGAAAGCAAAAATACATCTAACCTAGAATTTATTCACATGTTGAAAATACACAATTAGCTGTAAAAGATGCAACACCTCATACTTTACACATAGAGAACAAAAATGTTAAGGAAGCAACATACTCGGGGTCATTAATTACTTCGTCAACATGTGCCATCCTATCCAACGCCTGATAAATTGGACAAGCAAAAGATGAAAAAACTTAATAATAAAAGAGAGGACAAAGACTCAGTCAAAAACACTAATTAGTTTATTAAAGAAAATATTATTAGCTTGAAAAATGTTTAGTATTTAGTATTATATAATATATATTGAATTATATCAAAACCAGCCAAGTTTTCTGTAGCAATGCTGAACAAGATAATTTACTTCCAAACATATCAAGTGAAAACACAAGGGTTATCATCAGCCGAAAAGGGACAGTTGGAAATAATAGATTAGGATACCTCAACTTGGAAAATAAGAAATTACCTTAATTCTAGACTGAACAAGTGACGCGCGCTTAGCATTGTAGCGAAACTTGTCAATGAACGCCTGCATCGGGAGAAAATAAGGACATAAGTTTTTGTATGTAAAGCACAAGAGTGTTCACAACTAAATAAGTTCACGACTTAATGGCAGTAGTATAAAGCGATGTATGAATTGCATTCTAGGGGAACTTGCCAACACAGAGACAAATAACTTTTGCATGTAAGGCATAAGGCTCTTCATGATCACTATCTTAAAACGTAGGTTTCATAGTGTTATAGATTGGTTAGGATAGTACAGATTTAAATTGAGAACTTCCGTTTCAGTAGTGATCACGAGGGAAATTGCACATTGATTTAAGGCTATAGGACACTGTCATGCATACATACAGAGAAATCGGGAAGGGAGGGAGATAGAGAGAGAAGAAGGAAAGAGACGAGGGCACTGGGGAGGGAGGGGGATGTTTGAAGGCAGAACCACCAGCTAAATAGTATTAAAGGAAACCTAAAAAGGCACCGAGTAAATAAGAAAGAGGGCAAGTATGGGATATATGTGACGGAGTCAAGCATTGCGGAAATAGCGACCTGCATATGAGCCCTAGAACGTTCACTTGACTCAAAAGCTTTCTGTTGGTTTTTGAGCTGCTCCTCTCGGGTCCTCTCAAATGTATCATAATCTCCTTTGTATGCATGCAGCTTCTGCCCTTGGAGATGGAGAATATCTGTGACCACCTGAAAAAGTGTGATCCAACGTTATGGTCAGAACCGTCCAGACATACCTCAAACATAAAATTTATTGAATATTATAATATATCTAAAGAGAAGTGAAAGAGTAAAAGCAATACTGTATTCAAGAATTCCCTAGCATGAGAAACGACAATAAATGTTTTCGGCCACTTCACAAGGTAGGTTTCCAGCCATATGACAGCATGAAGATCAAGATGATTCTGCCACAACAAAAAATGCCAATAAGTTTGAAAATTCATCAAGAGAAGCACATAAGGAAAAAGACACAAACGAGATTTAATGTACCGTAGGTTCATCTAGTAATAATATATCTGGCTCAATAAATAATGCACGTGCTAGAGCTATACGCATTCGCCACCCTCCTGAAAAAGCTTTTGTAGGCTTCTTCTGCATTTCTGAGGAGAAACTCAGACCCTGAATGTGTTCAAGTTTGATTAGGACAAGGCTAAAGGATTGATAAAGAATCTAATGCACGGCAGGAAACAGGAGATGTAGATATTAAGTATATTACCAAAAAAAGCATGAACTATCAAAATAAAGAGTGTCAAGCTCTCTGATGAAAATAGAACATAAGCCCGTAAAGTCTTCCACAAAAAATAGAAGCTCAAACATCAAACCAAGAGCATATAAGAGCCCTTTTAGAGTAGGCTACCCGAGGAGTGGAATGTGATTGCTGATGGATGGTGGTTATGAAATCGGTTCGAGATCATCTCGCATCTAGCTCTGCTGTTGAGGTAGGAGAGAACAAGAGACGGGCTTTGTTTCTTTGAAAAAATTAATGCCTCTTTATGACAGACACTAGTTTTAGGTGGCATCAACAACAAAACCTTCAGTTGTAAGGCGGATGGATTGCTGATGCATTTAAATATGTTGCACCAACACTATGGATTACTTCCATCAAAAGGTACAAAAGTCCAAGGCCACAACCACATCCATAGCAGTATCAAATAACGGCAACATGTCAAAACGCAAAAATTGACAGTGACATCTAGTTCCAAATTCAATTTAAAACCAATGTCACACTCTGAAACACACACAAACATATTTATACATATCAGTAAATAAATGTATATGTATATGTATGTGAACTGTGAAGAGCTACAACACTTCTATTTTTCCTCTTTCTATCTATGTTGTTGTCTTTAAGTGTACATCAGAACCTTTTAATGAATAGACACTAGAATATGAAAGATATGCCAGTAACCCCCAAGATGGTAAGCATATATGGCAAGTACAAGGAACATACCGCAAGAATGGATGCTGCACGTGACTCTGCAGAATCGGCGTCTATAAGCTCAAGCTTTTTGTATACCTCTTCAAGCCTTTGTGAAATGGCATTTTTGTCAGTTTCCCCATTTGTCCCCGCTTCACTCTTTCCTCTTTCTTCCTCCATTTCCAATTCTCTCTGGAGTTCAAGAGGGGGAATATTAGAAGAACTGACATAACGAAAATAGTAGAAACTCCAAGCGAAATGTGAAAGACAAATAAACAGAAAGTTGATAACCATAGTAATCAACACTTCCTTGGAGTGAGAACTTGAGATTGTATGCCTAACCTGTGACTTCAGTAGGCTAGCTTCTTCTTCTAAGAGCCTGGCTCTTTCGACATCAGAACTTAGAACGCATTGCAAGGCTGTTGTATCATCTCCAACAACTTCCTGCTCCACATGTAGAATCTGGCAATTATTAGGGATGCCATCAATCGCATGCAAGGCCATGTGTCGGAGGAAAGTAGTTTTCCCCGTTCCATTCCTTCCTACAAGACCTGAAATGAAAGCATAGTGCAAGATGCAAAACAACTAACTCCTTCACTACTCAACATAGTTCCTCTAAAGAACGCAATTGATACAAATTGTCTAATACAAAGCAATCCTAATTCAGCACTCAAATTAACCATTGCTCTATGTTCATTGTAACATAAGCAATAAAGTTACAGCACAAGCACTATCGACTCACCATAGTGCCTCCCAAAAGACAGGGTGACGGTGCCATCAACTATCAGATCTCGACCACCCACAGAGACACTGAAGTTCTCCATATGAATATCTTTCACAGCTGGTCCATCGCCATGATTGACACACACTGTCGGCATTCCAGCTTTAACTGCTTCCATTTCTGCTACATGCATCAGGTACTGTGCCTGCACAACCGGAACGGAAACTATTAAGAAAAATCGTATATCAAATTTTGTTCAACAAAATTTGTAAAAAAAAAAAAAGGAAATTTGAAGCACGGCACTCTTTTCTATTTACCTCTCTTTGGCGTTCATCTTTTCTTTTCCTTCTTTCAAGTTTCATTTTGTCACGTTCAGTAAGCAAAGGACCATCTACAGGCTCCGGTTTCTTCTTTGGAGCCTCCTCTTCGTCCATTCCATCAAACATTCTCAGTGGTGCTGAGAGGCTTCTCACTGTCGGTTTAGCCTTAACTAATCCATGCTTTCCAAATTTTTCACAAAGCCTGCTACAAACCTACCATAACATCCCAAAACAAAAAGCAAAAATTAAAACAGAAAACAAAGGCGAGTGAGAGATTAACCATATACTATTTTACAGTAACTGGAGAAATTTTCTGCATAAAAGACCAGGATTGGACTCTCAGTTCAAAGCTTTATCACATAGCTGAGATCTCGAAATGGCAACAGGCATCTACTCAAAGTTCTAAAACTATGTTTCCTCTTCCATATTCAAACAATATTAATTTCAATCATAACATTATATTCTCTGTCACATTTAGCTGACAAGCAAATAAAATCGTCAATATGTGAGCGGCTGTACAATTATTAATAGCTTCACAGATTTCCACACGATATCCATTAAATTATGGTGAGACACTGCACCACGATTTTGTCAATTCAATCAAAATAAACCTCAACAATTAACCATTTTCTTGTTGCTTGCATCTTACTAATAATTTATAACAAGACTAAGTCGTAAATGCACTCAAGCCACGAGAAAAACCAGTCTCTCATTTTATCCAATTTTCCAATTTTTTCCTACAAACTACAATTACAAAAGCCCTAATTCCAAGAATTAGGCGTCAGCCATATAGAATCAAATAAGGGAGTTGTTAACATAAATTTTTCTATCCCACCCGTGTTCTTATCTCAGGAAGCTTGCTCATTTAAACTTAGGGGCACACAAGTCTTTTCTTATCTCATGTTTTTAAAGGTCTAACATTTCTCTTCCCTCCTTTCCCACATTAGCATTCTCGCCCATTCTAATTGGTGTACTCATAGGTCTCCTTATTACATTGTACAAACCCCAACTTAGACATCTCTCCCTCATCTTATACGCAAGTGAAACCATCCCCAATCTTGCGCGAAGCTCTTCCTTTTTTTATCTTAATCTTTCTTAGTCTTTCTGCACATACAACTCAACATATATGCAAGCTCAAGCTTTTCTCTTTTATGCTTAAAAGTTGGACTGCCTTTTTTTCTGCTTCTTAAAAGGTTAGCTTAAAAAAAAAAAAAACTAATTTATTTGCTTAAACGCTGCAATAAATTAAACCCAAATCTCTATTAAGCTTCTAATTTTTTCCTATTGCAATAAAAACATAATCTAAAACATCATGAACTCATCTGTTTTCTGCAAGAGACTATAATTCAGCAGCGACTACTGAGAGTAAATTTTGACAGCTAATTGATTTGATGCAATTTATATATTAATAACAATAATAATAATAAGAGAAATAGAGTAAGATACCAATTGGCACTCGTCAAAATCGGAGACGCAACCGGAATCGATGAGGAGTTCGCCGACGGCGTCGAGAGCACCTTCGCCGTCGTCGCCGAAGTCGAAGTCCTCGTCGGCGAGGACGTTCACGATGTAGTCGATGATCGGGTCGTCCACGTCATCGGCCCTTGGGCCCAGCACTTCATGCACCACGCGGCTCGCTACCTCAGTCATCTTCGCGTGAGATATATAGAGAGAAACCTATAGATATAGCAGAAGCAGTATATGTGTGGAGTGAGGTGAACGAAACGGCGCCGTTCTCACCCCTACAACTTTTTCTCCTTTCTTCTTTTTTGTTTGTATTAACTAATTGTTTTTAATCAATTTAATCATTAAATAACATTTCTTAACGAAAAGTGAATACTAAATAGTGTTCTATATCACTGTAAAAAACGTAAGTATAAGAGAGAGAGATTTTTTTGTCTAATGGGATAGGGAAGTGGAGTATATGAAGTATTAGAAAAAAGAAATACGAGTTGGAGACTTTTAGTTCAATCTCATATCATGGGGCCCTCGCAAGTTACATACTGTTGCTTACTCCAACACGGAGGCTAAATATAGTGTCGTGGCTAGTGTTTCCTCGGAGGTCTAGTGGCTGACTTATTTACTTCGAGACTTGTAGTTCCCGCCCACCTTGGCCCCTGTCATTTGGTGTGACAACATTGGCGCTACGTACCTTTCGGTCAATCCGGTTTTTCATGCTCACATGAAATATATCGAGTTGGATTTTCATTTTGTTCGTGAACGGGTGGCTAGCAAACTTCTTCAAGTTCGGTTTGTTTCATCTACTGATCAACTAGTTGATGCTCTCACCAAGCCTCTTAGTTCTCCACGCTTTTCTCTGCTCCGTGCCAAGCTTCGTGTCGTCCCCTCCCCATCAGCTTGAGGGGGCATATAGAGGTGTTACCTATTATGGCCCTTAATCCTTGGTGATTCTGTATCTTTTATATTATGAATGTTTTCATTTGTAATTAAGAAATTCCTATAGTAGATTGATTATAATTTTGTATACATGTCTATATAAATCAATGAAAGAACCCATCACAATTGTGTGGGATTATAATTATTCTTTTCATTCTTACATGTTTTTATTTTATTTTTTATCTGAAATAATGAATTATTTAAAATGCACATATAACTCAAGAATTTTAAAATTGAAGGGTAGAAAAAAATAACATTGTGTTCACCAAAAAAGTACACTTATTTCCTTTTACGATATTCACAAAACCAGTCCTCATATTCCTATTTCTTCTTCCAACATTTAGTGAAAATCAAAATTTGCCCTCTTGAAAATATCTTAAAGAGATACAGCAAAGATCAATGCTAGAAAATAAACGTACAATATTATTTACGAGCATAGTTTAACATAAAATCTGTTGTAGCAAAAAATAACAAAGAATTTGGTCTGTTTTCGGGTTCAAACCCTGGCAGTGGAAAATCATTTTTTTAGGCTAACTTTTTTTTGTTTGTTTTTTTTTTTGTCGGTCTTCCTGGTTAATAGGTGCAACGTGCATAAGCAATTGATATTGATTATTAACATTTTCTATTAGTATGATTTTCTTTTTGAAGATGAGTTTTCTTGAGATTTAATATATATTGTATATGCTAAAATATTAATTATTTATATATTGATGGCATACATAGCAATGTAAGTCAAACTTGTACCGTGCCTTGAGAATAAAATATAATTTCAGATATTTCATCCAAAATTTTGAAATATTCAAAAATATCATGGGGGAAAGCATAAATTACTCTAATATATTTGTCTTTATTAAGAATTTAAATGGGTTTAGATCAATAAATATCAGTAAATTCTACAACGCCTGCAAAGTTCTTTTCCTTGGAAATACTGTTTCAAAACTATTCAATTTCAAAATGTGGATTAGGACATGCATCTAAAACATTTACTTACTTGTAAGAAACTCGCAAAAATAATATGTAGCCCACATGTAATCACTTTTTTATAATACTATAATATTTCCAATAATATATAAAATATACAAAAAAATTAATTATATATATTTTATGATCGAATGTACTTATTTGGTAGTAAAGTTAATATTATTTATTTAATACTATTGATTCTTTCCTTTTCCGATATTTTTGCTACTATTTTTTCATCTATCATTTTCTTAGCCTTTCTCATTTAATTTCTAAATCTTACTTTCTATAAACTCATTTTTTTCTACTAAAAATTCACATTTTAGAAATTACTTACACCAATCTTTCTATAAAAGTTGTAAAAATAATATTAGAATAATTATATATCTTATAATAAGATTTAAAAAAAAAATCCCAAATCTTGATTAGGATTTTATAGTTTTTGCGAAAAAAATAATAATGGAGAAAGCATGAATAGCTTATATTGAGGACAACCCTACACATTCCTTACCATATATTCAGGGGCGGAGCCAGAAAATTTATGAAGGGAGGGCAAAAATAAAGTGAAATATTAACACATGTAAAATGCAAAAAAAAAAAAAAAAAAAAAAAAAATATAATTTTTTTTTTAAAATTCGCCATAATAAGTGGCGAATTATAAAAAAATAATATATATTTTTTTAAAATTCACCACTAATGAAGGAGAATCTAATTTTTCTTTTTAAAGAATTCGCCTTGAGAATTATCGAATTAAAAAAAAATTAAATGATGAATTTGGTCTATTACAGAAGACACAATTAACTATTTAAATTAATTTTGTTCTCTAATATTCTCTCAAGTAAAATTTCAATCCACCAATCATAACCAATATGCTAATTAATCAACGACTATTTAAACAAGGCTGATGATGTGACACTTTCTCAATTATAAACACAACATATAATCATATGTATATATACACACAAAACTAGTCCTCATAGTCTAAATTAAAACACTGTCTGTCTCAGAATTATGAGAAAATGATGAATTTTGTCCATTATAGAGGACAAAATTATTGCTACAATTATAGGAGAAGCTTGCTCTAAGAAGTGCATGGAAAATATTGGAATATTACCTTACAATTATAATTTCTTTTTTTATAATTCGTCACTTCTCAAAACGAATTTAAAAAATATAAATATATATATTTTTATATAATTCGCCACTTCTTAAGGCGAAATCTTAAATTTTTTTTAATTCGATAATTCTTAAGGCAAATTCTTAAAAAAAATAAATAAATAATTTTTTATAATTCGCCACTTCTTATGGCAAATTTTAAAAAAAAATCTATATAATTCGCCACTTCTTATGGTGAATTTAAAAAAAAATTATAATTCGTCACTTCTTAAGGCGAATTGTAAAAATTTTTATAATTCACCATCTTCCTTGGCGAATTTATTTTAAATTTTTTTAATAATTCGCCAACAGGTATGACGAATTATTTTAGATACACCATTTTGGTTATTTTAGGGACAAGTGGCCCATTGATATCAAATTGGGTCTCACCTATCCCATTAAAGAAAAAAAGCCGTGAACTCTCTCCTTCTAGGCTTCTTGAGTTTTTTCTCATCTCACATTAGCGTGGAGAATTATGTGTTACCCTTATTTGGCGAATGGAAGATCTTTATATAGGCTATAGCAGGATATAGAAAAAGCTATCATGGGCAGATAAAATTACTTATCTCAACCAAAATAAACCTTAACTGTATAAATCATAATCAATACCACCACATGATTATGAGTGAACTCTCTTCCTATATCCCAATATATCATTTGAGGCTTCATATTATTTATTATTTATTAATCTCCCTACGTTAAAATTACAGATAGCCGCTTATTATATTAAATTATTTACAATTTTGTTTAAGAAGTATATTAAATTCCTTAAAACCCTCCACTATACAATCAAAACTTATAACCTTTCTTAATAGGGTATTATTAATCCCTATGTTGGGACGTATATTCTTTCAATTACTAATAAATACTATATAAATAACGTATTCGTCCAACTCGTTGAGTTTATTGACTTATAAAAATTCTCACTCTTTTATGAATCAAAACGATGAACAAAATTTATATGTGTTTAAATAATAATTTTATGATTAAGAGTATAAATATATCTATAACCACGAGATATTAATTATTTTATTTAGTCAGTACAAAAACAATAGTCTTGATGTTATCCTATTTAATATATACAGAGTGTACCAGTATAAGGAGTTGGAACTATACCGTTCCATGTAGTTAAGATAGATATACTAAAATCATGTAGTAGAATTCTGCTGATGGAATGTTCATTTGCATCTAAAGTTGTAAACATAAAATTTATACTTCATAAGAACCGATAATTTAATCTTCTATGTGTAATCCGTACTCTACATACAAGATTATCTATTATGCAAAATATGAGACACATACTTATTCATTCATAAATAAAGATGAGTAAATATTACTTATAAAATTCTCATTAAAATAAATTAATTTTAACTATTAAAATATAAAATTCATTATTAGCATGATTGTTAGTATAATCTCAACATGTATATTGTAGAAAATGTTGTTTCAATATCACAACCTATAGAAATGCAGACATAGGAGTACTGTGTCCCGAAAATAATTTCAAACAAAACATTCCCTAGTCATTCCACAACTTTACTTCTTGAAGCTAATGTAACAAATTCTTCTATCGTTGTAGAATTTGTGATACGAATTTATTTCTTGGAATGCCAAGAAAGAGCACTTTTACATAGTGTGGATATCCAACCCCTAATGGAAGAATGATGTTCTCTGTTGTTGATCCAACTACAGCTAGTGAACCCTTTCCGAACAGAAGGATCACCGCTATAACATATCTCATTATCAGTGGTTTATTTTAAAATTTCTTAGTACGGTTTTAATCACATTTAAGGGCATGTCACAACATACACTAAGTATCCGATCCCTTTAGCATATTCGAGTTGTTCAATTATCCAACAATATTATGCACCAAATTGAGATTATTAGTATCAAAATGACTAGACTAGGTATACAATAAAATGATCAAACTTTCTAAGTACATTTCCTACTTAATGAAATCGAGATACCAATATTCTATCACCGTCTGTGGTAATGTTTGTACCAAGTGTAACATTAGGTTTTGTGTTTCATGGAAAATTTATTCAAAAGAATTTTTTTGTTGCTTTCTGCTTCTTCTAGATCACATACAAGTAGGAATGGATCTAGTAATTTGTTAAAGAAGGCTACAGTGATACCATAATTTTTTTGGGCAAAAATTTTTAGTGTAATTTTTTTTTTAATTTTAGTGTTAAATTTATGATGTAAATTTTTTTTTATATATAGTTTCAGCCACCCTCATAAATTTTATATTTATATATCCTGGCCCGTCCTTTCATACATGCACATGATAACACCTTTACGGTTTGAAAGTTTAACATAAACACATTTATCAGAATCACAAATCTTAAATCCATTAGTGAACATTCGTCAAATTATGATTCTACTGTTTTGGAGCTTGTTTTGGGCCATTTAGTGATTTTATTAGCTTAAAAACTTTTTGTTCTTTTACACTAATAATAAAACCTTCAGGTAGCTGCTTGCATACCTCTTCATCTGATTCTCTATATAAAAGTGCCGTTTTCTAAGTCATTTTGAATTACTAATTTTTTTAATTGATGCAAAGGAAATTAAGTCTTGTAGTCGTTCTTGCAAAAGGAACATATGTATCAAAATAATCAATACGTTCCTTTCGGCTGAAAAACTTAGCCATAGGTGGGCTTTAAATGTGTTAATTATTCTGTCTATTCTCATTTTCTTTTTGAAAATCCATCTACAATTAATTTGTTTTAAACTCATAAGAATGAATACTAATAACCATGTTTTATTTGCCATTATCGAGTACATTTCATCTTGAATGACTTTTTTCCCTTGATCAGCGTCTTTGGACTTAACAACTTCTTCTGACAGAGACGGACTACTATATTATAAATATAGGGTATACCATTGGACAAATTTTTTTTTTAGATACTTCAACATAGAATATTTAAAAAACCTGAACCGAATGTCATTCTATTTTTACTCTTTTATTTCTCCATAAAATTTCTTCTTTTCTTGTTGTGCTTATATCGTTTTTTGGAATGTTTTATGCTACAAGAAATTGCACTTTGGACCTAGTTATTGAACTGAATCTGGTTTCAAAAAACATTTCATCTCTTGGCTCAAGAACAATATTAATTGTCTTTGACTGATTAGGTGTCTATTACGATAAACTAGACATGCCTTGCTATGTTGTTAAATTCAATTCAAAAACTAACGTTCGAACTTAAGTCTTATTAGGTCACATAAACAGATTGATAGTTTAATTCACCTTAGTTTCAAGATTTCTAAAGAGCGACGATTGCAAAAGGAGTGAATGGACTGTTCTTTTATTGTTTCGAATACTAAAAGACTACAGATTGACTGGTTTATAAACTAGCTGCTTGCCTTCAATGAAACTTTACTGATTACATTATCTAAAACTAACTCTACGTTATGCTACTCCTAAAG
>MKEJ01055656.1:0-18446 GCA_001753735.1 Embelia ribes
ATGAGTAAAATTACATCATTATACTACTTCATTACAGTATAATATTGCTGTACAGTGATTCTGCAGTAGTGCTACAGTGTTGGCGAAAAATTGGGGCCTTATAGGTGGAAAGGCTATGAAGAGATACATAGCCCCAGGAATATCACATGGGCAGTATTCCAAATGGGCAGTATTCCAAAGTTCATTTCTGAAAGAGCTCTTTTCCACAATCTTGCGGGAAAGAAAGCAGAAGGAGTTTGTGGGCCTAGTTCAGAAAAATATGGCAGTGGCTTAATATCAAAGGCTATTTACGAGCCTATCTCGTTACGTACTGGAACTTATCTCGATGGAGGAGCTACGTGTGAAAAAGTTCGAGGATGGACTCCATCATGCTATTAAGAGCATTGTTATTTTGGGGCTCCATAAGACTTATGAAGATTGCGTAAGTACGGCGATGAAAGTAGAAATAAGTTTGGTCAAGAGGCATCAAGTAGTTGATGCTTATCCTCCTAGGCCTCAGGGCTAATCTACTAGTTCTTGTTCCATGCAGGGTTCGAGAGTTGTCGTGAGTAGCCGCAATGGTAGTGGGGGAAGTGGTAGTGATGGCAAGGGTATTGGTACTAGCATTTGTGGCCAGGGTGGTGATAGGAAAAGATCTCGTGACGTGTTTTCTTCTATTTCTCGTGATGGGCATCCTCAGCCTACTCTATCTTCTGCATCTGGCTCATCGTTTCGAGAGTCGGAGTGCTTTACATGTAGCTAGCAAGGTCATCGTGCTAGAGATTGTCCTCATCCACTTATATGTCATTTTTGTAGCTCTCGGGGGCATATGCAGATGTTGTGTCCGTTGGTGGTATATAGGCAGTGTGGGGTTCAGGGGCACATGTAGGCGCATTGTCCCCAAGGTTTCGCTGTACCGAGCAATTCTCGAGGAATTTTTGTCCCACCCATGGTGGCAATAAGGGGGCCATATATAACTCCGTTTACATCTTCTCATCAAGGAGAAGGATCATCTCATAGAGGTGGCAGTAGTTATCACGGGGGATTTTAGCAAGGCCATACTTCTCAGGCTCATGCTTATGTCCTGTCGTAGGCTCCTGATATTTCAAAGCCTTCTATGGTGAGAGGTGTCCTTCCATTCATTGCTACTTAAGCATACGTGTTGCTTGACATAGGTACTTCATGCTATTTCGTATTTGCACATTTTGCATGCATGTTAAACTTATCGGTAGAGCATTTGAATAACCTCTGTATATGTAAATATTTCGGGGGAGAATATCTTTTGTGTTAGTGAAGTGTGTCGAAAGTGTGAGTTTGTGATAGAAGATCACATTTTTTAGTTTGATTTCGTATTATTTGAGATGTTGGGATTTGACATCGTTATCAGTATTGACTGGTTGTCTCACTTTCATGTCGTTATTGATTGTGAGAGATATAGAGTATCGGTGTTGACTGTGATGATAGTTAGTATTATCAGGGAGCATGAATCCTCTCTTCCTTATTCGTGCAAGGCCCAAGCTAATCGAGCATGTATGCTATTTAGCCTCTCTATTTCTTAAGTGTCAATTTCGGAATTAGAGTCAATCCCCGTGGTACAGGAATTCATAGATGTTTTACCCGAAGATCTGAGCAATCTTCCTCCCGAGAGGAAAATCGAATTCTAGATTGATTTGATTCTAAGAATGAAGTCGGTCGCAATTGTACCATATCGTTGGGCTTAAACTAAGTTAGATGAGCTAATAATTCAGATCGATGATCTTAAGTCGAAGGGTTTTATTCGAGATAGCAATTCTTCATGGGGTACTCCCGCATTATTCGTGCCAAAGAAGGATGGCGCAATGAGGATTTGCATAGATTATCGGAAGTTGAACCATATGACCGTGAAGAACAAGTATCTGTTGCCGAGAATCGATGACTTGTTCGATTAGTTGCGGGGTTCCAAATTCTTTTCGAAGATTGATCTTCGTTCCGGTTATCATTAGTTGCGTGTTCTTAAGGATTATATATCAAAGATCTCTTTCTATACTCAATATGGACACTTCGAGTTTCTAGCGATGCTATTCGGGTTGACGAATACTCTGGCAGCTTTTATGGATTTGATGAATATGATTTTTCGTCCATGCATTGATCGATTCATAGTAGTATTCATAGACGATATTCTAGTTTATTTGCCTGATGAAGAGGCACATCGAGATTATTTGAATGTGGCTCTATCTACTTTTTGGAAGCATAGACTTTATGCAAGATTTCCAAAATGTGAGTTTTGGTTGAAGGAAGTGCGTTTTCTTAGGCATGTTGTTTTCGAGAATGGTGTTTCATTCGATACTTCAAACATAGAAGTGGTGACTGATTGGGAGAGATCAAAGTTGGTATTTGAGATTAAGAGTTTCTGGGGTCTTGCGAGGTACTATTGTCGATTCGTTCAAGACTTTTTATGATTTGAGACACCGATGACTTGATTGACTTAAAGGATTGAAGTTCAAGTGGGACTTGAAATGTGACTAGTCATATATAAGGTTGAAGAATTTATTGATTTCAGCTCCAATGTTGATTATTCCAAAGTATGGTCTTGAGTATAAGGTATATTGCGAAGTATCAAAGGAAGGTATGGGTTGCGTATTGATGAAAATTGGGAAGGTAGTGGCCTATGCATCTAGATAGTTGAAAATTCACAAGAAAATTTATCCAATGCATGGTCTTGAGCTTGGTACGGTGGTGTTCGCATTAAATATTGGCGACACTATCTCTATGGGGAGAAATTTGAAGTTTTCTCCAACCATAAATCATTTAAGTACATCTTTACGCAATGTGATTTGAATATGCGTAAGAGAAGTTGGATGAATTACTTATATCAATACGATTTTGATCTAAAGTATCATTTGGAGAAGGCTAACATAGTAGTAGATACATTGAGTTAGAAGACTCGGTGTACTTGCTTTTCTTGCTATAAACGAATGGGAGATATTACGTGTGTTGAATATTTTCGGATTGGAAGTAGTAGAAGTGGAGAGTTGAAATGTGATGTTGTTTACATTTGAGGTCCAACTAACCTTGATCACTTGTGTTGTAGAGGCATAAAAGGTAGATAATGATTTCGATACGTGTTGTGTTTGTGTTCTTTCTGAGCATGGTCTTCAGAGGTAGATCATTGTTGACGATGCTTGATTGAGATTACGAGGCTGTTTGTCAATGCCTAATTTGATTCGAGATGAGGTTCTTCGAAAGTCTCATCATTCGCATTTGACAGTTCATCCGGGTGGCAAAAAGGTTACCATGATATGTTCCATCACTTTTGGTGGCCCAGTATGAAGAAGGATATAACGGAGTTTATGTCTCATTGCCTAACATGCCAACAAGTCAAGGGCAAGCATAAATGTCCTGGTGGGTTATTGCAGCCGTTGCCCATTCCTAAGTAGAAGTGGGAACGGATTATGATAGATTTCATAGTGGGGTTACCGAAATCGAGGAAAGCGTATAATGCGACATAGGTGATAGTGGACCATTTGACGAAGTCTACTTACTTTATACTAATGCGTACTACCAACTCTGTTGAGAAGCTTTGTCGGGTATACATTGATGAGGTTATTCATTTACACGGGGCTCCAGTACCGATCGTCAGATCAAGGTCCTCATTTCTTGTCTGATTTTAGTCCATCCTCCGGAGGGCTTTGGGGACTAACCTATCAATAAATACGGTATTTCATCCGCAGACCGATGGACAGTTTGAGCGAACGATACAAAGGCTTAAGGACATGTTTCACATATGCATCCTAGATTTCAGAGGAGGGTGGGAAGAACATGTGAGCTTGATAGAGTTCGCATATAATAATAGCTATCATTCGAGCATAGAAATGGCTCCGTTTAAAACATTATACAGGTGTCCGTATTGTTCCCCTATTTATTGAGCAGAACTTGGAGATGGCACGCTGCTTGGATTTGAATTGGTACAAAAGATGACATAGAATGTCCAGATGATAAAATACAAATTGGAGACTATGCGAAGTCATTTCACAAGTTATGTGGACGTGAGATGACATCTTTTATCATTTGAGGTGGGTGAACATGTGTTTCTGAAGATATCTCTGAAGAAGGGGATTTGAAATTTAGTAAAAAAGGGAATTTTTCACCGAGATAAATCGGCCTTTTTCTTATTCTTGAAATGGTGGGAGAAGTGGCATATAGGCTTGCATTTCCTCCACAGTTTTCAAGCATTCATCCCATTTTCTATGTGTAGATGTTGAGAAAGTATATATGGGATCCTTCACAGGTGGTGAGTTTTGACGATTTACACGTATAAGAAGATGTGTCCTATATTGTGAAGCCAATCTGAGTATTGGATATGAAAGAACAAGTGTTGAGATGGGAATCTATTCATCTAGTGAAAGTGTTATGGAAGAGTAGCTTGAGTGAAGAGATGACTTGAGAAACGTGATGATGTGATGCATGCGAAGTTTTCGGATATTTGCGAAAATGTCGGTATGTGTTGTTTGTTTTGTGTTGTGCATGTGAATTTTGGGGACAAAATTTCCCAAGTGGGGGAGGATATAATGTCCTGGAAATTCGGTGCAAATTTTTCATTTTTAGATAAATAATATTATTATTATTTAGTGTGGATATGTTGCATTAGTATTAACATAGCATAAGTATTTATTACGAGGCGCTGGTGGTGTTGTGTTAATTACGAGACATTGGTGCTTATTTGTTGATTATGAGGCATTGTATAATAAAGCGTTAGAATGTGTACACAGTATGAGGTTCACATGTGCATATATTAGTAAAGAAGTAAGACGATGTGTTTATTTATGGAGACATTTGTATTATAGTATAGTTACAAGACGTAGTATTGTGTCGAGGCTTAGCGTGTACATGTTAGTACTCGAATAGCATGACATGTGTTGTAGAAAAGTAAAAGAGTGTCATGAAGTGGTTATAAGGCTCAAGAGTTAGATTACATGAAGTGTAAGAGAGTAAATGCAGTATTGTGTCGGAGTTTGCCGAAAGATGCGTAAAGTAGCGTAAAATAAGATTCGAGCATTCAAATGATATTACGAAGGTGAGAGAACACTTATATTAGTATCTAGAATTAATTTGGGATGTTTTTGGAAATTTTTATCCTAAGGTGTTTGGATGAAAAATTCCAGCAGGTCCGATCGATCCAGGAGTTATTAGACCGATCCAAAAATCCAGACCGATCGATCCAACAGTTGTTAGATCAATCTAGAGGCTTTTTATCAGATTCTAATGGCATGAAAGAGAGAAATATTCACTCACTTTTTATCAAAAAATAAGAAAAATAAAGAGAGAAAAAGGGAGAGGTACGAAAAATTGGAGAAGAAGAGGGCCATATCATCTAGCTCCTAAGACCTAATCCAAGAACTAAGGCTAGAAACATGGTCACCGAAGTGTGGAGAGTATTTTGGAGTAAGTCATAAGCCTTTCCTTGCTAGTTGATATTACCTCATTTTCTATGCCTCGTAGGCACGTGAAATTAAAATTGATTTTTCTTATCCTTATGTTTAGTAGACTGCTTTTAATTGTAGACTCACATTTAATTGAGTTTAATAAATAGATCGAAACTAGGGTTGAAGAAGAAGGTAAATTGGGGCAAATTGATGATTTGTTCTTGGAGTTGTTTAAGTGTCGTGAAAGGTATGTGTAGACTACAGAATAATAATATAAGCATGAATTTGTGTGTGTACCCCTATGTGTAGATGATGTGTTGGCTTTGTAGAGTTGTAAGAGTAGTATTCATAAATTATTATCTATAGAACTAAATGGTGTTGAATGAGTATGTGTAGGCATTGATAATAAATGCTCATGAATTATGTACCCTTTATTCATGAGTGATGTTGTATCTTCATTATTCAGGCAATGTTTCGTTTTGATGAAAATGAAGAGTTGATGGAAATGATTTTTGTATGAGAAATGAGAAGTACATTTTTATGCATTGAAACTTTGAAAATGAAATTTTCAAATGAGTGTGTTGAATGAGTTGCCATTGAAAATGCGTTAGAGTAATGAAGATCAAAGTGTTGATGAATTAAAATCATTGTTTTTTTAAAATCAAAGATTTTAAAGTGTTGAATATGGAAAAAGTGTTGAGTTGCATTTATGAGAAATTTGAGTCATTTTCTATTTTTTGCTTTTTGAAAAAGTGTCGCCTTTATATGTTGAAAGCAAAGAGAGGGCTCAACACCCTACCCAGAAAGTCGATAAACCTGATCAGGATTGTTTATCTATAATCACATCCCATGAGGAGGATGGATTACAGAATGTGTTAAGATACTAGTATCCTACCTTTTGTCAAGTTTAATAGCTTTTATGAAATATATGAGCATCAGAAACCTCCTCTACGATGTTTTTGGCAACAAACAAGGTAAGCAACCTCTACCCTTTTGGATTTACCTATGAAATTATGAGTTTTATAGTTTGAAAGGTTGAAAGCAAACATACAACTTGGTGTTTTTTGATAATTTCATGAAAACATGATGAGATTTCAAAATTCTTTTTGAAAAATATGATCATGCATGTGGCCACTAAGCCTTTATAAACATTTTGAAAGTAAAATTACAACATTTGGAACTGGTTTTAGCAAGAAATGAAACTATTTTTCAACTATACAGAGCTATCAGTCGACAAATAGCTTTATATTAGTTGACTGATATAGTTGGATAGAGTTGAAACTAAGTGGCATGCACTATTTTCAGTTGTTAAATATATTTAAAGAAGCAAGATCGAAAAATTTTATAACCCCCATGCTCTTGTAGCATTGCATATAGAGGAAATTAAGTGTAAAGAGAGTATAATTATTGTAAACATATCAAGTACAGGTTAGTTATGGGCAATAGACCCTACGATAAATTTTTCATGTTATTGTGTACCCCCTGTTTGCTAATTACGTGTTTCATATTTTCCTTGGTTATAGAGGAATATGTTGAGAAGTGAAATTATGTATCTTTATGAAATAAAAAGTTAATTTATATGCCTTATGTAAATTTGAGAAACAATTACGTGTATGAAGAAATTTTGAAGAAAACATGCTATTTGAGAAGTTTGAAATTAGAGAATATTTGTCTTAGATTAATGTGTAGAGAACATGTGTGAAATCATAATATTTATTGGGAAACATAGTCTTCTATGCGACTATAATCCATGAAATTTCATAAATTTGGGTTGTAGCAGGCTTCAGAAATGTTTTGAGACTGTAGAAAATTTCTGAGAAATTTTAAGAATAAGATTGTGGATTATAGTGCTCATTAAAGGATCCTAAGACTAGTCCTATCCTAAGACTTATCCCCCTTAGTAGTTGAGATTTTGGTAGGGTTACATAAGTAACTCGTGTGGAGGAGCACCCCTTTTCAAAATCTTTATGCATAAAGTCTTGGGGTACGATCTTGTCGAGTATACAATATTACTTAGGGGATAAAACTTGTGAGAATATATATTGTGGCCATTTGTGAAATTATTTTGGTCATATGTTATGGTATTTGAGAAGCTTATTTGGTAAACTTGGAAGAGAATTTGGTTTTCTGGCTCCGTTAATTATTTTACATGCATTATAGATCATATTGAATACTGCACATCAAACTAATTACGTCTGTCTTTTTTTTATCAACTGGCAAATCAAAGGCAAGCAGATGCTGGTATATAAGAAGGCAGGTCAAGGTATTTGGTGGTGGTCGCTCCCTCTCGGAGCTCATTTTGTACGTTTTAAATCTTTGTCCTTGTAAATACATCATTGGGACTATATATTTCATACATTACAAGCCATTTTCAGTTACTGTTTCCTGTATATCGTGGCTCGATATTTTGTAAAACTTTATGTTTGTAATATATGTCTACTTCATGTTCTTCATCTATTATATACAATGCCAACTATATTGTATACAGTTTGTAAAACTATATTGTATATAGTTAGCACCATGGGTAGTTTTGGCTACAGCTATATGCCAACTAATGAAATTTATACTAAAATAATTTTTGAAACCTCATGCGTCGGAGGTTCCCGAATCTCGGGGGTGCTACAAGATGGTTTCAAAGCTAACTGGATTGGTGAAAACCTAGTCAAGCTGGAATGGATGCATATACATAGATAAGTGAAGTAGAGGTGATTTTGAGAAATAGGTTGTATATATGAGTGCTAGCAGTATCTACAGCGACACCATTGCACTTCAAGCATGTTGCATATCATAAGATAAAGGAAGTAGTTAGTATGAAGATATGAAGTAAGCCATAATGACATAAGTATATGTTATGTGAATTGCTGTGATCCGCCTTTGGGTGATATGCCAAATCGACTTCTAATTCGTAAAAGAAAGGCAGGGGACACTTTGTTACTCTGAAATGGCGGTAGAACGGTAGATAGAAGCAAACTACTTGATCGTTGGAGTTGTGTGCCATATGTGTCAATGTTATGCAGAAATATGTGCGAGATTTCTATAAGTATGAGCTTAATTATGAGTAAGAGAATAAGTATGACCTTGTAAAAGAAGAAATTTTAGGCAACTGAAGTTCGTTTTCGTATTTTCTAATGTAAAATGGATTAATGAGATATGCAAGATAACTTTCCACAACCTAATCTCCCAAAAGGGGGATTTGTTCGAAAGATATGTTGCCAAGGGTGTACTTCCGTACTCGATCTCTCTCAAGCTAATTCGGCAAATAAGGAATCCTCCTTACACCTCGACAATGTGGGTGAGGATTCAAAAGAAGAAGCGACTAATAAGAAGAGCCTTCTACCTCAAACTAGGGCTCAAGTCCCTCCAATGAATACACAAGCCAGGGGCCCTAATCTAGCCCTACTGAACATAAAAACTGAGAAATTATCCCAACTACTACAAAATGCTATACGACAAATGAACCGAACAATCATGGACATAATGTCACCCCAAACCGAATATAATAGTAGAGATTGTCAATCCCTTATTGAGCTATTTCACAGAGGCTCAGGACATATGAATGCCTATCTTCCATGGGGGAACTGATCCTATGGAGGCATATCGATGGCTTGGAGAAATGGAAAAGTGATTCCACACTCTGGGAATCGAGGATGATGTTGTTAATGTAACTACAACCTCTTTTTATTTGAAAGACAAGGCTGATGAATGGTGGACAATATGTGCATCTATCTTGAAGCTACAAAACTTTACTTGGAATAGGTTTAAGGAGATATTTCTGGGGAAGTATTTTCTTGACATTTGACGGGAAGACTAGAGAGAGAATTTATGAAGCTTATACAAAAGCATCTGATGGTGGAACAAGACTCATAGAAAATTGAGATAATTTCCCAGTTCAAACCGGATATGGTATCTATAGAGAAACTGTGAGTCAGAAGGTCCGAGTTTGGGCTGCACCCTTCAATTCAGATGGATTTGGCACTAAACCATTGCAATGCCTATGAGAAAATACTTGAAGAAGCAATGTGCTCTAAGGAGGTTGAAAGAAATGCTAGATGCATATGTGAGAACCGTGCATCCAGGAGTGTTGGACAAGGGAAAGGTAAGTTATGTGCAGCTAGTGGATGTAGAAGTGGAGGATGTCAGAGTAGAATAGGTCGATCAGATTACAAGAAGAGTCTAACAGAAGTATGAGTGATTGCAAGAGGCCTGGGGTGACCAATATTCAAGAATCGCAATAGCATTTCTCGAGGCGTACAACCTTAATCTCTACAAATTCCAAGGGTACATCCAATTAAAAAGGATGCTTCAGATGTGGGGATTTGGACCATAAGATTAAGTCATATCCCTAAGTTCAGTATTATGGTTGTCAAAACTGGCGACATATGCACTACAATTGCTTAAATCAACCCAGTTAGAGTCCAAATACAACCTCTGGTACTTAACAAATACCAAGTCAGGCGCCCCCATCAACACCATCTATCATGTCTTATACCCTAACCAATTATGAGTACTCAGGGAGGATTTCAAGGAGGAAACCAATTTTTTGAGACCTTGATTCAACCATCCTCACTAGCTCATATCTATTCAGTAACTCAGGCAATCCCAGAGCTGGAAGAGCCTTCCAAAATTCAAAATATTCTACCTTTACTATCTTTTTAGGATGTTGTTCTTTTTTATACTGGTATATCTAGATCCTTTATTTTTTCTCAATTTGTGTAATCTTTGGGTCTGATATCAGACCAATTGCATACCCAAATATCAATAGATACTCCCCTTAGTATGAGAGCAATACCTAGTTTTATTGTTGTGACTGTGAGGTTGAAATTGGAGGTCATGTTTTTTTGTGTGATTTAGTAGTTCTTAACATGAAAGGTTTTGATATTATCCTTAGGATGGACTAATTAGTATGTTATTAGGCCACCATTGATTCTGATTGTAAGCATGTGACTTTGTTGGCTCCTTTTGGTGTACGCATTCACGTCAAAGGGGAAACATGGATCACCAATTGGCAAGATAAGAATAACCTTAGCAGTCTGCTTATCAACCTTTCTTTATCTAAGGATATTCTATTAAGTACCATGCTACCTCCCGTAGTGTCTGAGTTTATTGATGTATTTCCTAATAAAATGGGTGGACTTCCACCTCTCGTGAAATTGAATTCAGTATCAACCTTGTTCTGAGAATTGCTCCCATTTTTATTGCTCCCTATCGTATGGCTCTGGTAGAGCTAAAAAAGTCGAAGGTTTAGTTGGAGGATTTAGAGAAGAAGGGATTTATCTGGCCAAGTGTGTCACCATGGGGTACTCTGGCCTTATTCGTCCAGAAGAAAGATAGGACAATACACTTATGCATTGTATCAAAAGCTAAATCAAATGACTATCTAGAACATAGATCCGCTTCCTAGAATTGATGACTTGCTTGACTAGCTAAGAGGTTCAAGATGTTTTTTGAACATCAATCTTCAGACTGAGTATCATCAACTATAGATAAAAGAAAAAGATATTCAAAGATCGCATTCCATATGTATTAAGGCTATTATGAATGCCCAGCCGCATTCATGGGCTTCATGAATAGAATCTTCCGTGCCTATCTTAATAGGTTTGTCATAGTGTTTATTGACGATATCCTTGTCTACTTACCCTTAGAATAAAAATACCAGGAGCACCTACGAATAGTGTTATCGACTTTCATGAACACCAATTATATGCCAAACTCTCGAATTATGAGTTTTGCCTATTCAGAGTAAAGTTTGTAGAGTATGTGGTATTAGTTGAAGGAGTGTCAGTTGAAAAGAAAAAATCAACACCGTATCTGCTTGGGAACGACTGAAGAATGTATTTGAGATTCGTAGCTTCCTTGTCATGTCCGGCTACTATCGCACTTCATTCAAGACTTTTCCCGCTTAGTGGACCCATTGACTCGTCTTATTGGCAAAGGTGTGAAGTTTGAATGGAATAAGAAATGTGAGCAATCATTTCAGGAATTGAAGAAAAGATTAACTGAAGCCCCAATCCTTTTCATCCCAGAATATGGTAAGGGCTATACAGTATATTGTGACGCATCCAGAGAAAATTTAGGAATCGTTTTAATGCAAACCGAAAGAGTAGTTGTTTATGCATCCCATCAGCTAAATAATCACGAGCAAAACTACCTTACTTATGATCTGAAGTTGGCAATGGTAATCTTTGCTCTCAAGATTTAGCGTCACTACTTATATAGAGAAAAGTTTGAGATCTTCTCAGATCACAAGAGTTTGAAGTATATCTTTACGCAACATGATTTGAATCAATGACAAGGGAGACGGATGGAATATCTGGACCAGTATAACTTTAATCTTCAGTATCATCCGGGAAAGGCAAATATTATTGTAGATGCCTTAAGCCTCAAGACTAGATATACTTTGGCTTGTCTTGCTGCTAATGAATGGAAGATGATACGAGTTTTAGACAAGAGTTCAAAGTAGTAGAAGGAGGACACGCTACCCTATATTCTTTATGGTTACAACCTACCCATGCTACCCTATATTCTTTATGGTTACAACCTACCCTACAAGAAAAAATAGTAGCAGTCCAACGAGATGATGAGCAATGCCGAAAGTTGCTGAAAATGACAAAAGAAAATCCAAGAGTTTGGAGTATTGGTAGAGATGGAGAGCTTATATATCTAAAGCGTCTATTTATACCAGTATCTATGAGCAAAGAAACGTACAGTAAAAACCAACATATAGCTCTTAGTTTAGTGTTGTCATTCAAATACACCCCACCTTGAAAGTGAAGATAGCGAAGGTGTATTAATGAATGAGCTTTGTCTCTTCACTTATTTCTTCATGATATTAATTGGGGTTTAATCAGAGGGATCGAATTTCTTCATTTGTTGACATTTCAACAATACCGTCAACTGTCTTAAAGTTTATTTTGAAAATGGACATGATTTGAATCACATTTTCCTGATTTAAAAATGGACTGAACTACACAAGCGAAAAACGTGAAATTTCGCCTTGCAAAATTAATATAGAAAAAATGAGAAGCAGACGGTTTAAAAGTCAAAATAATTTATCATAAGACTGTTTGAGAATTAGTATTGATATTGTAAGAAAAAAATAAATGCGATTAATTTCTTAGTTTTGAGAAACAAGCTTCTTAAATCGAGGTTGATTACGAGATTTAAAAAAGGAAACTGTTAGTATCGAAAGTGGATTTTTAGGAGAACGAGTTTCTCAGTCTTTTAAAATTGTCCAGCAACTTTAAATACAAAAGAGAGACTTTATTTTCTACTTTATTATCATTGTAATTCAAGTTTAGTTTGTACTATTAAGTCATCATGGACCATGCACGTGATAAATTAAAATTTATAGTAAATTATAATAAGTTTAAGAAATAGTTTCCAAAATCTAAATTTGTATTTTGTTATATGTAAGTCCACTACAATGTAATATACAATAGTTGTAAAAAATCATATTTTGATCATTCTTAATCTTGTTTTTTTATCTCTTATTTTGCCTCTTTTTGATACCTGTTTGTCACGCCCCGTATTCCAAAGATCCGGTACGTAAGATTATACACAACAAACTACCACATGAAGAGGGGAACTTAGCTATTTACAGGCTTGTCCACACATAATATACATATGATGTCAATAAACACTACTGATCTCAAGGTTTCTTGTACAATTTGCAACTTCAAAGGCTCAGAGGAAACTATGTACAATTAAGGCCGATAAGGCCACAAGTTATTTACACAAAACTTACTCAACTAACACTTAACTTCCCCATTTCACTGGGTCTGGATATCTCTATATCTTCCTCTGAATTTTCATTCTTTCATAATCTGTGTGATGATTGTCGAATATCTATTCTCCAATCTGCTAAGTTTCTACTGAAGAAACAAAGAAAACGGTTAGAATATTTCCTAAGTAAAAGTAACATGCTTATCGATTCAAAATGAAATTTCACAAAGTATTTAAAAAGAGCCACATAATTTTAAAAATCGCAAAATGCATCTTTTTCAAAAAATACACCAACTTATATTATCTACTTAATCACATCTTTTCTGGTCGTCATGCTGCATTATTTCTCATCACATCACGTCGCATTACCGCATTCGCACACTTATCACATCTAGACACATTAGGCCCTAAATGACGGGTTGAGGAAAATATTTCGCATTGGGGAAAATATTTTGCATGCCAAACTCTAGAAATGCCTCACCCGAGACTTTATGCATAAAGATTTTGAGAAAGGTGCTCTTCCACAGTCAAATTCACGCATGTGACTTAAACGGTATTGTGCCGAGTGCAATGGGTTTATTTTCACAAAGTGACCCGCCCGACTATTATTATCACTAAACACCAATCTCAAATTGTCATTTTTAATTTCCCCAACTCGAATTCTTATGCGTTTACGACCAGACTCATTTACGTCCATATGTCACGCTTTTTGCACTCTTCGCTTTCACATAATCACTTATGCAATTCTCACGCTTTACGCTACACATATTTTAGATCATCTTATTTACTCGTAATGATTTACCATGTTTCTTTTTACTCACAGTTGTGATTTTCCAAATTCAAATGCATACTATGCAATGCACACTACTTATTAGATACACCTACATATGCTTAGGTCATATCTTATTATTTATTCTCGTTAATACTATTACAACTTATCCCCATTAGGTATCGCATCATTTAACCATTCTATCCACCATACACTAAGTTACTAAGATTACATTTAGGTACATCAATTGTTCTTTTAAGTCACGGTTAGGTGTCAAATATGGCCAAATTCCGCCAACACCTCATGCTTCACCTCACCATTTCTTCTCGTTGTCGAGTAGTTATCCTCATCTCAATTCTATTGTTGCCTCGCTACTTATCTGTCCCACATTTTCTAGCCCAAAATTTCTCTAGATTTTTTCATCGGTATAGGGGATTCTTTCATAAAACTCCACGCTAGGTTATGTACCCGATCCTTGTCCAAAAGTCGTTCTTATTCCCATGTTTGTCCGATCAAGCCATCTTCGGGGTCTGCACATGTAATTCGATTCAAATTGTTCGTAACTTCATAATAAATCATTATTAATTATTATTTTCCTCTAAGGTTAAGGTATTTTACTAATATCATTCACAGGGCTAGGCATATTTTCTTATACGTCTGTGATTTTTCCTACAAGTTAGTTCCATTCACGAGTCATTTCTCATAGGTTCTGTAATGTCCCGGAAATTGTGGGTAAATTTTTTGCATTTAATAATATTATATATCTCATTACAATATTATTATTACATTAATGGCGAGGCCATAGTATGGTGTCATGAGTATTATATGGAGACTTATGGCTTATGAGATTAGTCGTTATGCATTTTAAGTGTTGAATCCACCTTAGATGTCTTAGTGAGTATAGTGAGTATTGGTGCGTCATTTTGTGGTTAACATAGTGAGTACAATTGTGAGCATTATTATTGTCATGAGTATATTGTGAGACTTATGAGACTCGAGAGTTGGAGTGAGAATATAGTGAGAATTGTGAGTTAAAGGGGGGACTTGAACGAGTATTGGAGTTAGTGTGATGATATGTATGAGAATGAAGTAAGAATGCGGATATTGGTGTGAGGACATAGGGCAAGAGTTGTGGTTGAATTTGTCATGGGAGAGCCTTGGAGAAATTCTGCAGAATTCTGGAAATTCTGGAAATTCTGCATTCTAGGTGTGCCGTTCGAATGGTGCAAGAATGTTGTTTAAACAGCAGTACCGTCAAACAGTACCCAATCTGTTGTTCAAATGGCATAGGTAATAGGACCCAGATTCGCTTTTCAGCCATTTCAAGTATGTGAGATATATTATTGGCCTTTTCTAGTGGTGAATATCAATGAGAGGAGAGAAGTGACGAAATGGAGAGGGTGAGCTTTTGAGAGAGAAATCATCTAGCTCGGGAGCTCAAATCTGTAAACGAGTAGCATATTTGGACTACCGAACACCTAGACTATATATTGATGTAAGTTTCTCTTCCTATTTCGCTCGTTCCTAAATACTTAGATTTGTGTGCTAGGTATGGATGTTGAAATAAAGTTGATAATCACACTCTATGATTTATAAAATATTTTTGTCCATAAACTCATAATGATTCGTTATCGTTTGATAGATCAAACCTGAAGTCAAGATTGATGGTGATTTGGAGCTTTATGACATGAGTTTGCGTGGAGGTTCATAAAGCGCCTTGAGGTACGAGTAGTTGGCAAAATAGGAATGTATGTGTGAGTTTGGGCTAGAACTTAATGGGGGTGATTAGGGTTATGTTACTCGCTTTCTAGTGGGTATTATTTATATCAATTCATATGAGTTAGTAGTATAAATATAATGAAAGTATGAGGAGATGAAATTTATATGGGAAAAATATGAAATTTTTTAGAGACGTATTTAATTTCATGGGGTGAGAATCATGTGATATGTGAAAATTAGACGAGTTACATATAGAGATGTATGTGGATTCATGAATGTAAGTAATGTGTAATTATGTGGTTTTTTACATGAAATATTTATTCAAAATGTATTTTATTTCATGTTAGTGAGTAATGATGCGGGTATATGAGACATACATGAGACATTTATACATGGGACTTATTTTATTTCATGATTGTGAGATTTTTATGATTATGTGAGAATTTCAAGCACTATACATGAAGATGTATCCATATGATGATAGTGAGCATTGATATATTATGTGGGATTCATTATAGAATATTTAACGAGATATTTTTATTTCATATTGTGAGTACATTTGCATAACATGATTATGATTATGTAAAAGTGGGTTTTGATGTCGATTTATCAAAGTAAGAAAATGTGGGTTTTGAAATGTAATTTTTAAAAGTGAGTAATTGTGGGGAAAAGTGGGATTTTGAAAATCTAATTTTCAAAAAGTGAGACTTGCAATGAAAAAGTGGGCTTTGTGAGATTTGAAATATATTATTGAAAATGACATTTATATGTGAGTTGCATACATTGTGGGTTTTTAGTCATTTTCTATTTCTTTTCGGGACCATATCAATTTTTATACAGTGAGAAAATAAAGCAAGGAGAGGACTCGGTGACTTATCGTGAAAGCCAAAAAACCTGATAAGGGATACACTATAATTTACCTATAGTAAGTATTGTGGGGGATAGATTATAGTATAGGATCTACGATGTAGACGTATGATTTTTATACAGACCGTGAGTGACGTTTGTCCCAACTTTTATAGTAAAATGTGGGGTTGTAAGTCTTTGTGTAAGTTTGTATGTGTGTATGTGTATGTGTATGTGTGTGTGTGTGTGTGTGTGAGAGAGAGAGAGAGAGAGAGAGAGAGTTGGATGTGGAGACGATGGGATAAATAAGGTTTTATAATTTATTTAACATGCGTGTGTGATGACGGCGAAAGAGCCTGTTTGACGGTGGTTGTTGACGTGGAAGGGGGGGACAGACGGCGTTAGTCGGGCCGTGAGAGTTGACTGGTCAACAGAGCACAGATGGGAATAAATGGGAACCAAAAAACAACATGGGTGGAAGTGAACGTTGTTACTTGTTTTCTGCTTTTTCAGACAATGGGAAAAGGACGCCTATTTTGAATTCGTCAACAATAATCTTGTCTAAGAACATAATTATATCCGAATAGGAGGCTGCCTCACATATATATTGGGTATTTTCAGTTTTGTGTATTTATATTTTAAAATTTTAAAATTAATTTTTTTTTAAATTCATACATTTAATCTTAATTATTGATTTAAAAATTAATAGTTTGAATGCCTATAGACTTCCCACACACTCCAACTCGGCAATAATTTTTTTTTTGAAATTTATATATTTAATTTTCATTGCTAATTTAAAAATTAATCAACCTTGCAGAATAAAACCTACTTCTATTAATCAACCTTGCAGAATAGAACCTACTTCTATCCAATTTATATATAATTGCTTTCAATAGTAAAATATTATTTGAAAGGGTAATTGATTACCACAATGGAAAACTACATATATAAAAGTTCGTATAGGAGTTTGAATACCATACGAAAGATAAATCCATTGAATCCTATTCTCTATTAGAAAAACTTCTAATACTATTTCTTATTTCTAAGACGTTTACTTACATTTGTATTCTTTTGAGTCAAACAATTGCAAATGAATTTTTTTTAATGTGATAGAGGTAAAATTTAAGTCTAAAATGACATCCTTATCTGAAACATGTTAAATGAGGAATTTTAAATAAAATATTATTATATTTAGGAGAATCAATAATATATTACAATATCTATTTGTCCTATATATGCATTCATCATTTTTACTCAAACTTTTCCCATAAAAAGGTCAGTTTATGCTTGTAAGAATTGTCAAATTTGGTAACTTGGCATCTTATTTCTTTCTGCGTCACAAAAATAATTGATAATGTTGTAAAATATATATTAATACTAAAAAGAAATAGCATAAAATTTAAATAGAGATATGAGAATTACGTGATCCAATCTTAAATTTAATTTAGAGTTAAACATAAGCTTAATATACGGCAGAATCGATATGTATTTATTTTTGTTATAGAAATTTAGAATATTAGAAGATAAAATATTTAGAATACACCCTTACTTTTTCTCACTCTTCATTTCCTCTCTAAGTATTTAGTTTTTGCTTCATTTTTTGTTTAATGTGTAAAACAATGACTCAATTTATAGGGAAAAATGGGAAAACAAGGAATGGGTAATGATAAATTATGGGACCATATGTGCGTCAGCGCTTGCATTACATATAATATTTTCATTTAATGATTTAGCCTTATGATTGTATCAGGCACAATGAAAAATAATTATTTATAACATTCCCCTTTAAATGATAAAGCCTTATTCGATATTTAAATGTTGTCTCCCTCTTATTTGAACACTCGGTTCTTTTTCCACATTTTGAAATTTTTGCAATTCTATATTGAATACCAATTTCTGAAATGTTGATAATGGAAGCGACTTAGTAAATAGATCTGTCAGATTATCCTGATAACGTATATGTTGAATATTTATATCTCTAACCTTTTGTAACTCATGAGTATAAAATT
>MKEJ01055672.1:0-11450 GCA_001753735.1 Embelia ribes
AATTTGTAAAAAAAAAAAAATTTTGGTCGGTGTTTCGTCAGTGAATATATTAATTTAAAATTAATTTAGTTGGTGTTTTGTCGGTAAAAATTTGTAAAAAAATAAATTTCGGTTGGTGTTTGTCGGTGAATACATTCGTTTAAAATTAATTTTAGTCACTATTTTGTCAGTGAAATTATTAATTTAAAAATGACTTTATCGCTATTTTGTCTATAAAATTTGTAAAAAAGAAAAACTTTTATTGTTGTTTTGTCGGTTCAAATTTGTAAAAAAAAATTAAACTTTGGCCTGTGTTTTGTTGGTGAATATATATTCATTTAAAATTAATTGTAATATGATAAACATGTGAAATTCCTAAAAATATACTCAATTAATAACTAAGAATATAAAAAATTGCATGTTGGGACAACATAAATAAATATATTACATAAGTCTTCAAAGAAATTCAGTAGAGTTCGATTACATGTAATTAAACACAATAAGTACATCAATCATCCGGTTCATCATAAAACTCTTCTGAATCTGATGAATCAATTATAATATCTTATTTGGATTCAATATCACTATCATGTAGTGTAACTAAGGTTCCAGATGGATCATTTAGTGTTGGAGGCATTATGTCGTTGTCCTCGTTAGGTTTAGGATTATCGGTAGGTTCGTTATTTTGAAATGCAAGCGTGTCTTCGGATTCAAATTCATTAGGTATCGATGTTGGCATTTGAACAAATGATCTGGCTTTTACCTTGCATACTACCAACCAGTTTTTAGCCTTATATTCCCAATAAATACTCTTTCTCATAGTCAGATACGGAATAAAATATACCTGAGTTGCTTGACTTGACAAAAGAAATGGCTTGTACTTGTTCAGATCTTTTGTACAATTCACATTTACGAGATTGTATTTTTTATGAACCCTCGTCTCACGATTTGGGGTTGGATTGAACTAATCATACTTGAATAATGCTACTATAACGTCCTGGAAATTCCTAGTACATTTTTTGTGTTAAATAAATAATGTTATTATTTATTTAGTGCTGGCATGTTGTATTAGTATAGAATGTAGCATAAAAGTTGAGACGTTGGTATCGATTTGTTGTTATGATGCATTAGTATTGTTGTTTTGACTAAGGGACTTTGGTATTGTTGTGTTATATATATATACATGTATATATATATATGAGCATTAGTCTCTTACTTGAGTATCGAAATCATAGCTTTAACATCAGGTGTTGTATCAAGGTAAAGAGTTTTAGAAGTTGTTAATGGTTGAAGTGTAGTAGTGGGCCTGAGTACCGGTACACAGGATGGGTGTAATGATACATAAAAGAGTACCGGTACTCAAAAAAGGAGTAACGGTATACTGAGCTCCAGATTAGTTGGAGAAGAACACTGGAAGCCAACATACTAGAGTGGTGTACCGGTGCACCAACTTCTAGTTTGGGTTTAGAGAGTTCATTGAGGGCCGACACACCAAGGGTGTACCGGTACACCAACCTCCAATTTTAGTCAAGGAGCACACAAAAGAGTACCAGCACATCAAAGGGGTGTACGAGTATACTGACTTCAAATTTGATTCAGAAAACACACTAGAAAATAGCACAACAAGGGGGCATACCGGTACACAAAGTAGTGTACCAGTATACCAAACCAGTGTACCAATATACCTAGTCAGCGTTGAATAAAATCGCAGACCTCATTGCTTTAAGACTTTATAACATACTCTCTCTCCTCATTTTTCCAATTCTTCATAGAAAAATAGAGAGAGAGAGAGAAAGAAAGAAGGGAGAAAAGATAGAAGTGGCAAATCGATCTAGGTCTCGAAGGTGAAAGTGAGATCTAAGGATAGATCCTTACTCCTCAAGACATAGAAATCATTTTGAGGTAAGACTTGAACCTCGTCTTTAAGTCCACAATCTCTTGATTTCCATACCTAGTTCGTACGGGAAATGTTATTTGATTTTTTTTATCTACATGAGGAGTAGAACACCTTTAAGTCTTGGTATATGATGATTTAGTTTCGGTTTCTAAATCAAATCGAGAGGGGAAGAAAAGAAGATTTGGGGGTTTTTGGTGATTAGCTCTTGAGAGTTGATTAGTGTTGTGTAAGGTACAAGTAGACTACAGAATAATAATACAAGCGTGAGTTTGTGTATAGGTGATGTGTTGGCTTCGTGGAGTTGTATGAGTAGTATTTGTGAATTATTAATTATAGAACTGACTGGAGTTGAATGAACATGTGTAGACATTGATAATGAATTTTACATAAATTACGTATCATTTATTCATGATTGGCGTTACATTGTAGCTTCTAAGATAAGGCATTATTTTTTACAAAAATGAATTTCATGTGTTAAGAATTTGAAAATGAGATTTTCAAATGAAAGTGTTGAAAAGAGTTGATGTTGAAAATGTGTTGAAGCAACGAAGCTAAGAGTGTTGATGAATTTAAAGTGTTGTTTAAAATCGAAGATTTTAAAGTGTTGATTATGGAAAACGTGTTAGTTGCATTCATAGGAAATTTGAGTCGTTTGATTTCTTTTTGGGAAAAGTGTCGCCTTTGGTATGTTGAAAGCAAAAAAGAGGACTCAACACCCTACCGTGAAAGTCGGAAAACCTTATCAGGAATTTTTATCTATAATCGCGTTCCACTAGAAGGGCAGATTATAGAACGTGTTGAGACACTAGCTCCTACTTTTGTGCGTTGTATTGTGTTGGTGTCAGTGTTGGTGTTGATTTATAATCTATAATCACATCCCACGAGGAGGGTGAATTATAGAACATGTTGACACATTAGCTCCTACCTTTTGTGTTGTATAAAGTTGGTGTCGATGTTGGTGTTGGTATCGGTGTCGGTATTGGTGTCAGTGTCGGGTGGTGTCGAATTTTATTGCATAGACATTGCATTGCATTCAATCTTATGTGTTGCATATTTACACATATTGACACCTCATAGCATCATGTTTCTCATGTTATTTAGTAAGCCAACTCGTAAATTTCTTTCCTATATTTGTATCATATTTGTGTTGTAGATGTGGAAGCGGACGAAGGGCATCACTGAGATTGCTCGGATGCCATATGTACATAGTTTTGAAGCTAGACTATATAGCTTTATTTTGTGTTGTTGGCCATTTATTCATGTTGCATTTATTGGCCTTTAGACTTCTTGTTGTAAACTTTATTTTGAGTTACTTCTTGTTATTTGCTTAAGTGGCTACTCAATATTTTAGGCGAGAAGAGATTGTAATATATATATATATATATTACATTGATCAAGCATACAGCTTGTTTATCTAAATATGGAGTTTAATTTATGCGTTGCTTATATTATAAACTGTAGGCAAACTATAATTTATTTCTTTTTAGTGCATTCTGTTATTATTATGCTGTAAAATGAGTTGTGGAAAGATTGGCGAAGTAGTGTTATTTTTCTTTTTCTTATCTTTCATTAAAAACCTATATTTTTTTTTCTTTTCTTTAAAAAAAAAAAACACTCAGCCCGGATTTTTATGAAGTGTGGAAATAAGAGAAGATGCTAAAATTTGGAGACAAAAGTGAAAGACAAATTCCTAGGTTTGATCACGGTAGGGATCATGTTCCCTTCTTAAACAATCTATCTTATGTGGTCCGTACGTACATGCGCTTTTTCACAATCATATTGCAATAAATATTACTAATTGACATTAAACACAGCTAATATTGTTGACCTACAATGAAACATTACATCCTCATATCATGCAATGCCGTATTTGCAATGTCACATGCATGAAAAGGTAAATGTTAAATAAAATCCAAGGTTATTATTCATATTTTTCATAATAAAAAAAGGTCGCGATCATCATAATACTTCTAATATTCCCAGGACATCGTCAATCATATATGTATTCGATAATGTCTATATCTTTTAACAAACAAATCCTTAATTAAGCTTCAAGAAAATCTGTTCAAATTTAATTGGTGGTATCCTGTAAGGCGAGGAAAACAAAATTAAATATTTAGAAAAAGTGTTTTGGGAGGGGCTCGAAGGATGGCTTTAGAAAAAGTAAAATCTTTTTGGCAACATGATCACAATGATGTAGATCATTGTCTTACTAATTGGGGACTTAACAAAAACATATGGTTGATAATTGCAAGTTAAGAAAATGGTTTGACCGAAGATGAGTCCCTACTAAAAGTAATTAGTTGAATAAGTGGATGGCGTGGCTCGAGAAATGATATATGTTTAAGTTTGACCTTTTACCATGGATGAGTCCCAACAAAAAGTAATGAGTTTTAATTAACAATAATACTCCTTTTATTTTTTTAGATTTGACGTATTAAGTGTTTTTTCAACATATTATTGTACAAATATTAGAGTTATTTATTAATACTATATTATTCCTTTTATTTTTTAGATTTGATTTATTAAGTGTTTTTTTTTTCTATGTAGCTTTGTTTTCTTGAGTTCATGAGTTTTACGATATTTTAGATTTTTTCATTTTGGATTTCTCTTTTTTTCTTCCCCCCTATCCTAATATATTTGGTACTTATACAAAATTAAGAAAACCCCATAGTTATCTACTTTATAAATTTTGAGTTTTTGTTCCTTTTAGAATCTTTTTATTCATATTCTAGATATTATTTCTTTTAAATTTATTCAATAATATTTTATCATCCCTTTTATTTTTCAATTTTAACCATCTGAATAATATCACAAGTTCTTTTACGAATGTAACATATTTTTATATGTTCAATTGTTTTTCACATCTTACATTTCTTTAGATTTTTATTTTAGTTTTAAGTTCTCAAATCTTCATTATCTTATCTGTTGATTTTCTAAATATTTTAGTATAATGTGATTCCTAAGCCAATAGAAATTGCTAGGAATCCATAATTTTTATTTGCAGCACATAGCTATAGTATTGTTTCATTTATTTCATGAGTTTATGATACTTTAGATTCTTTTTATATTGTGTTTTGATATTTTATTTTTAGTTTTTCAAACCTAATATATTTTATAATTTATAAAGATTGTATGACCTCACCACTGTCAAATTTATGAAATTTGATATTCCATATTTCACAACCTATTAACATATAATTCTTGATACTACTATAAGTATTTTTCGAGCGATTGAAATTTTGTTTTCTTGGCAATTTATTTGAATATTCTAGAGAATGCATGAGACCATATGAAAAAGAAATTTGAAAATTCATAATTATAATAAGTATAAGATGATATACAAAGTAGTATATCGATTTAGCGTCTTGCTTTTTCACAACTTATATTTATTAGACTGATTTTTGTCCTAAACTCTAAACCGTAAATTTAACTAAAAAATTAAATGTTAATAATCAAAACAAAAACATGTAAAAATAATGTCATTCAATAGAGCATATAATTTTATCATTTAGTTCTATTTAGTGATTGATTTAGCGCATGTGAAAAATATGAATGTTATATTTGTGAAATCAAGGCCACCATTAAATACGTGTATGATAAATGCATATTTTACAAAATCAACTATTATGTTTGTTCAAGTAAATGCCTATATCTCTAATTAAGTTCGACCATTTCAATGTAACGTATAACAAATATATTTTTAACAATATCTAACATTAAATTTTGTGTAATGAAAAATTGGAAATCCCAACTAATTTACAAATATAAATAAGAATCATATATAACCCTTTTTTCAACGAACGATTCATATACAACCTTAAAACCAATATTAATATAATTTCCAATTCCTATTGAAGACCCAAACATATTACATAGACAGTAAAAAATTTATGACTATTAAAGTACATCAAACAAGAAATATCACGATACAAACTATAACAAGTGAATAATTGCAAGCAAAGGGTATAACCTTTTTATATGTTAATTCTTATATACATTTATGTTTGAATATTTATTGAAAAAAAAGTATAAATTTTATACAAATTGCAAACTTTTCCGTGATTGCATAGTTGTTATTTCGGTTACTTTCGCTCTGATTGCTTCTCCTTTATTTCTTTTAACATGTGTTCGCATTTAATTTTTTTACACTTGTCTATATCAAATTATCAATAAGAATTCCACCAATCAAGGATTTACAACACATCTTCAAAACATTATCTAATATAAATAATACCCCCTCTATCCCAAAAAAATTATCCTCTATTGAAAAGTCAATAATTTATCAACAAAATCATTAAATGGGGTCAAAAGCGTTATATTAGTTTCAACTTTACAATTTTTCCTATAATAAATGTAATTGTAATGCATTACAATTGCAAAACACATATAATATGTAGGAATAATTTTGGAAGTCTAAATTTTTGTTGAAAGGTGTACATTATGTTGGTATATCCCAAAATAGAAATGTGAACAAATTATTTTGGGAATGAGGGAATAATATTTTGAAAATACTATTAAAATAAGATTCTAATCAAATCTACACTTAATCTTAACACATGCTATTTTTTCCTAAGAAGTTATAAAACAACAGGTGAAAGGGAAACACGAGATATCACATAAAGAATATTATGAAAAATTAAATTAATTATGTATAAACGAAAACATTCTACATATAACCTGTGGATTGCGCGGGCTCCATGCTCGTATATGTAACAAAGCAAGTAATAACACGATCCGTGGCATGATAAAACAAACAATAACACTTGAATTCAAATGGGCAAAAACCAAACAAACAATAACAGTAAATTCAAGATAACAAACATGAAATGGGAATCTTATCAGAAATGCCAAATACCAATTACACCGCACCGAGTCCTAGTTGAAATTTTGATGAATGAGTTGTCACAGGAAAATCGGGTTTGAGCCTTTTTTTAATAAAATAATATACCCGTGCGAAATTGACCAAGGGCCGGTGTTAGAACGAATAGCAAGGCCACAATGAAAGGTAAGTTCGGAATGTAATCAACGCTTAATTTTCATCTAATGCTATGCACAACAAAAATTATCAATAATTTTGAGTCCCGGTGGGATATTTTATTTTGCACTTTATCCCCAGTACAGTAATCTCTCACGGTTACTTGAAAATAAGAAACATACATTTTATATGAGATTGTTAAGCTCTGCAACTTGTAAATAACTAAAAATAAAAATAAAAATCATAGATTTAGATCTCTCTTTTGATTTCCAACATTTAAAATTCTGTACTGATTAAAACGGGCCGCATGAACAAATATGAAAATAGGATTTTTGCAAATTGAATGATGACTTACACGATTTGTAAGGATAATCTAAAAGCAGGGAAAAAAAGACTTGAAATAAAATAACTAACGAAGATGTAACTTACCTGAATCTCGAACTTACTGAGTCACTGAACGTGATGTGACCGGGCGTCAATACTCAGAATTTTTGCTATTTTGAGAACACAACTCGTCACCAATCGGAACCAAAGCCTTGAGCTTCGGTAAATGATCATCTTCATCAATCGAAAGCAAAGTCTTGAGCTTCGGTAAGTGATCATCTCCACCGCCATCAATCTCAATTCCGTTACAATTATCCTTTGAAACTTTTTCTATACATTGCATATGCGTACGAATTGGTGGCGAAACACCTTCATCAGTACTATTTTCACCATTTTTTCTAGTATATCTATCATTTGTATCGTGAATTGCTAAATTTCAATGAGATTCAGAACCGCCTTGCTTTGACTCGCTATAACTCCCAATATTTCCACATCCGTTAAAATATTTGGAACATAAACCAGGGTTCATAAAAGTCATAGAGTTACAATGATAACTGTTAAAAATAAGGAAAAAAAGAGGGTTCATACATAGTAAGAACACAAGCCGGATAACAAGGCAATCGAGAATTACTACCATCGTAATCCTCCTTTGGTTCGGCTCTCTTTACCTGTACTTGCTTATGTTTCAACTCATGAAAATGATTTTTTAGCACTCTCTTTGCGGATTTTTCTCTCTTGAAACTAATAAATCCAAAGCCTCGAGGTTTATTTTTCTCTTTATTAGACATTATAACCTTATCGGAAATAGCACTAAACTTTTCAAAGTAATTACCGAATTCCTCTAATGTTAACGTTGATGGTAAGCCCCCCACAAAAATCTTCGAATTATGGTTACCACTAAAATTATTCATAATGGCCGCATCGTCGAGATGTTGCTGATTTTGGTGCCTCTCAGTTTTGGGTTGTGCTCGTTTCACATCTACCTAAAAAATATACATCTAAAATTAAGTACAAACATGCTTAATAGTTCAAACTTTCATAATTGAAAACATCATAATAAAGTGAAAGCTTTGATTCTTTTCATGTTATTTTTACTTAAGTAAAGATACGATTTTATTTTATTTTTTAAATAAAAAATTATTTTTAGCAGTTTCTAGAATGGTTAATTTTCAAGATAATCCCATATGCTTCTTTGGGATCAATCTGAAAAATGTGTTTCTGTTAAATATAGAATAGTAACCGCATGCAGACTTACTATCATCCACTATGAAAAATTAATTATTTAATCACATGTTTCTCGCAACCAAAGATTTTAATAGCAATCAATTGTCGTATGTATTCAAGTGAATATTCAACATCCTTTGATTGTGAACATCATGAAACAAAAATTACCACAATAATAGGAAAACAACAACTACGCTTTCAATTTCTAAAACATAACCTAATAACAGAAGAGCTATGTTGCAAAAAGCAAACCTTTCTTCCAAGAATTTCATGCTCTTCGTTGAGACCGTTTTCGACCACAGACGTATCCTCGAATGTCACAGAACCAAAGCCACTCCCGATTACCGTAAATTTATCTCTCATAAAAACGCATGTTGTTATTTCTCCAAATTTAACAATATGGTCTCTCAACTTTGCTTCAGTTGTTTGCCGTGAAATTCTTCCCACAAATAACTTTCCGAGCTGAGACTCCATGTGTAAATTGTTTTGTGAAGATAAAATGGAAACTTGATAAGCTGTTTTTTTTTTTTTTTTTATTTAATGGTGAAAATAATATCACCGTTAAACTTCACTTGTTGAAAGGTTTTGACTCTTTTTTTTTATTGTTATTGTAGGAAAGGTGTTTAAAGATGTTCAAACTCTCTACATTCTATAAACGAGTTTAGTTACTGCGTATATATAGGAATTAGCTTATGATAGATTTTTTAGTTTTTAATTTTGGGTGGATAATTATAGAATTATTTTTTCAAGGGAAAAGGTCGATCCTTTCAACTATCCTCGCATAAAATCTAAATCATAACCAATTAAAAAATGGATGAAACTTAATCAAACCGGGCAGGAGCTCCGTTGACTTGCTGTGAGTTTGACGTTAAAACTGGCACCCACAAAGACTGACACACGTAACTAAATTATTTTTGAGTTTTATTTTAAAAAAATATATATTATAAGTTTCTTTCTGATTTTTAAATAGGAAGTTTTCTTCAATTCTTGAAAATTATACAAAAACTAATCATGAAAGTCTGTGACAACTTGTAGCACAGTTTTGTAGTTTCATCCGATGAATTTGAAGATAGGTAATATTTTCAAATAATTAATTATTTCGTCTTATGTAGCAAAGAGATTACACTTTAAGATTTTCTTGGGATATACACGATTGTAATAAATCACGAATAAAGTGATTTCTTATAATATACATAATTATAACCATTATGAATTTAGGACTTCTTTACAGTTTGGCCAAATAATTTTTTGTCGGAAATTTTTTAATAATTACATACAACTCGGCGTACAAAAAAAAATGATAGATGGAATTGAAATAGCCGATTTATGTATGGTGATATTGATAAGTGTTATATTTTTTATAAGTGTTATTTAATATCTATATAAAAAGTAATTTTTGGTCAATAAACTACGCTAGTCCAATTTTCAATGGAGTTTCATGCAATTTCTATTTTTCTGTCTCAATTCAAGGTTTAGTGTACTATCTGTGTACAATAATGTGTTTTATCATTTTGCAAGTATTTTCTTTGTAAAATGAGTTAACAATGAAAGTACAAGCTTTGTTCAAAATTTTATCTTCATATAGTGTTCTTAATTAGTCAATGGTATTAATGTAGCCCTATAAAAACTACAGCAACTATCAAAAACACCCCTGAAATATGACTATTTATTATTTTAGTCCAAAAATCTGAATATCTATCGATTTATCCCTGGGATTTCCTTAAGTCATGAAAAAGGTCATTTTGACTATTTTGCCCTTAATACACACTATAACAAGACAATTTTGTCTCATATAATTGATGTTACAATATAAGTTAGTTATTTTAATCATTTATAAGAAATCAATAAAATAAAAATTATTATTTTGTTAATTTATCAATTATAAGATTAGAATATAAATTTACGAATCCATAGTAAATATATAAGAAAGGCGAAAATGATTGTTTGAAAATGGAGAACCAACTTATTTTGTTATTTTTCAAAATTTGAAGCATATGAAAGTTATAACTATATATTTTAATGTACATAGTTAAATCAGTTAGGTAATGGGTTATATAATACTTTATCAGTTTGTAGATCAGCAAACTACTGAAGAGATATTAATAATATTTTTGTTGATGAGATGATAATTGGAATCATATTTGATAATTTCAACGGTATAAATATATATCTAATATATTAAATAATTAATCTCTAGAGAAAAATTAAATCTATGGAACACGTTTCATCTTAATATAAATCATCCTTCAAAGATAAGGAAAAAGTGGTCAAAAAAATGACAAAAGGACTTTAATCATGACTAATTGAAACCTCGTGAATGAAATTTGAAGTTTTAGAACTAAATTGATAAAATATAAACCTTACGGATGTTTTGGCCCAAGACAAAACTCATACAGTGTGACCCATATTATTGGGCAAATATCGAACATGCCCCCAATGTTTTACGACTTATCAATTTAGTCTTCGAGTTTTAATTTTTATCAATTTCATCCCAGATGTTTGAATTAGAAATTATATGCGTAAATATGAATATTTAATCATAATTAATTTAAAAATTAGTTTTTTAATTCAATTTTTAAATATAAAAAATTAGCTCTTGCTAATGTTTAAGTTAAATGTAGATTGTCAAAGAAAAAATAGCAAATAAGATGGTTGTACATTTTGCAATAAACATGTTAGCTCCCTTATATATTTACTATTGATTTATAAAATTCTATTCCAAGTTTATAAAAATAAATATATATATATATATATATATATATATATATATTGAAGAGTAGTTGTCTTTATGATGTAAATATTAAAAAATCTTAAATTAAAAAGGTTAAATTTGTTAAATAATTAGTCTATATTGTAACATCACTTATATGAAATAAGTTTGTCTTAATATAGTGTGTCCAAAGGGCAAAATGGTTAAAATGGCCTTATTGATGAATTATTGAAACTTTGGGAGTGAAATTAACAAAAATTGAAATTGTGGAACTAAATTGATAAATGGTAAAACCTCAGGGGTATTTTTGATAATTGCCCCATAATATTTGAAGGGAG
>MKEJ01055674.1:0-16380 GCA_001753735.1 Embelia ribes
AATGTTTGAATCAATTTGCACAAGACACAATATATAAAGCAACAATACCATTGAAGTGATAAGTATATATTCTTCCTCTATCAGATGGATATATTAAGGGTTGGTTTCATTCACATTTTTAATTAAATAAGTTAGTTTATTTATATTTAAAACAAAAAAGTGAACACATTCATTTTAAAACTTTCAATTTATTTAGCCAAAAATAACAAATAAATTCAACTTAAAAGCTGGACAACCAAATGTAATCTAACTTTTAATTAAACAAATTGATAAATTGAAACTTATAAATCACAACCAACCAAATTTAAACCTAACCTTTTGAATTTTTATGTTTTATATATTATGACGTGGCTGATTCGGCTTTTGTTATAACCCGTAGTGGACATAACGAATTTAGAATAAAAAACCCGTAAATTATACTCGCATATTAGTTAAAAAATCATGAGCTTAGGTACTAATTATTAAATTATCATAGAAGACATGAGACGACAAAGAAGCATAATAATATATAAACTTATTATTTTAAGGGTGGATCTTATGCGAAGTTCTGGAAGGTAATTATTACTTCAGAAATAAGGTGATTAGCTGGCACCTGGCTCGTATTTTATGTCACATTTAGACACATGCAAATCTATTAAATTTATTTGTACATAGAATCTGAGTCCTAATGTGCTTTTCTAATTACATATAAATAAACATATCGTCTTCACAAGAGACCCAATTCAAAGTCCAACTCTCAAATAAAATGAAAGTTTGGATAAAAATATAAAGTAAACTTATTCACGTCATTTTCTCTTAACTGAATATTGTCTATTTTACAAAATTTTTATTCATTATATTTTACATCAAATTATCTATAATATTATCTGTAATATTGAAATAATACTTTTATCTTTTACTTTATTTAACATTTTATATATATCATTATATATAATTTCGCCTATAATATTTGTCTCGATTATATCAATAAAAAATTCATGGGTTTTAAATATTAAAATTGTAGACTTAATTTGCATATTCATAATATAAGTGAAAAGAAAAAGAAATCAATCGTGCTTACACATCATATAATATGCAATTACACAACATAATTTTTTATATGACCAAAAAATTAAAATTAAAATTGTGTGTATGTACATATGTATATATATATCATGTACATAATTTCATTATTTTTTTATTTTTTATTTTTTACATTTATAGCTATGTCCATAGCCAAATTTAGATGTACTTGTGCAACTAATTGTTTAAAGACGAACATTAATTACTACATGTGATAAGTACATGCTACAAAATATGAAGAAAAATATATAAAGGTAGATAAAGCAAAAATGCAACGTTGGGGAGGAGAGGGAAAATAAGAAGTTATGTTTAAGTAATGTTTTTTTTTTCTCTATATTTGGAGAATTATGATGATCATGCCAAAATACTTATTACCTACCAGTTGGTTAACTAAAAATAAAATAAAATAGAAAACCGACTCTAACGCAAATGCTTTAACGAAAAGATAATATATTGCTAAAGGGAAAAAATTTATGAAAATTGAAAGCGTTTAATGTCTAGTTTGACAGCTTGTGTTTCTTTGTTCAACTTACTTTATCAATCGACTTCTCATTTTTCTACATTTTTGTTATATATCTAATTATTCGTTCGGATAACGCATGGAAAAATGGACTAAACGTAACTTCACCCTAACTCTAGAACTACTGGGCTAATCTTTACCTGATCATTGATGCTATTTTATCTAATTATTCGATCGTAAAGTGAGTTAGCAATTATGCTATTACCAAAATAATCATAAAGTATCTGTATTTGGATTTAAATGTATATCGAATTTTCCCATTGTATTTGTAATTTTTTGGTTGTAATAAAATTTTTAACACCCCCAACCCCCAAAATAATAATAGAGTAAACAACATAGTATACATACTATCATATACGGACACAAATAATAATAATTTAATTTAATACACTCACGGTATATGAATTTTAATATAAGGGCAAATTTGTATGAATAACACATATATATTAGTGGTGGTTTCCACATGGGAAAATGGTCACAAATTTAACCTCCAATGTTGATGGTATATGTAATTTTTACAACGGTGATGAATACAAATTAAACTAAATAATAATTACTCCCTATTTAGCTGAATATTACATTTTCATAAAAGAGGATATTTGGTGGATAAATTTCTTGAAGGGATAAGTTCATTGTAACTAACTTTGCTTTCTTAAATCTAGCATCTAAAAGTAATTAACTAATTAAGCAAAAGGAAAAGTAGAGATGCTTTGTTAATATTGTTATTGTTTAAGAAGAACATAATATATATGAGCACTAAACAAAATGTTATGCCCACAAATATTTATACAAAAAAAAGGTGAAAAAAGAAGAGAGGGTATAAGCACAAATTCATACTTAAGGAATGATACTGTGAGAAGAATTTTAATTTTTAGTGTAGGTCAAAAATATTATCACACAATTTAATTAATAGGAAATAGAAACAGACAGCCCTTAAATATATAGTTGTGTATAGAAAGGATGAAATTAATCTAAAAATTATTGTTCATCCTTTAACTCATCAACTACTTTCATCCTTTGAATAAGGTTACGGCTTTCGTCCTTAAATTATGTGAAAATACTTTCACGATGATGTATAAAAATAGACAGTCTTAAAAAATATGTACGCTGAAAGTATATAGAAATTGGACTAAAAATTATTATTCATAATTAAACTTATTGAGAGTTACTATATTTAATTGGTAGCTAATGTCCTTGTTATCTATACTCAAGTAGGTTTATTTCACGGGCTTTTTAAGCAGATGGGACGAGTGGGGCAAACATTACGTAATCGGTCTATTTATTCATATAATTATATATATGGTATATTTAATATAATTTATCATATTATATGATAAATTATTTAAAATTTTACATAATTTGCCAATATTAATAATAAATTATTTAATTTTTAAGGAACCAATTTGCCAAAATAAATGATAAATTATTTAAAATTTTTAATTTTTAATTCGCTGTTATAAAATACAAATTACTTAGATTTCAAAAAATACTTGTTTTATTTGAGAGAGATGTGCAAAGTCCTGTGTACACGTGTATATGTACTAGATGGATTTCACGTACGTTGCACACGACATTTTTTAAGATATTAAGTATTGAGTATATGTGTTGCACGTGGTGTTTTAATAAAAAAAAAATTATTTTCGGAAAAAAATATTTTTTTTTATATGTAATGAAATGCGTTATTTATTCACTTAGTTAAGTCCTGATAGTAATATTTGTGATTCAAATTAATTTTTTTAAAATGAATATTATAAGTTTATTTTTTTGATAACTTAGTATGAATTTACAAATACCGAAACTCGAAATACGATACTCGAGATTAAACTATCCACCGTCGGAAGTTTGTATTTGACTCTCCAATGAAATTTGGAAAAAGGAAATAAGCAAAGGCCATAAGCAAACTAAAGCAACGAGGTGGACCTGGTCATGTAGCCGTTAGTTGTCCACTAAGAGAGGGGGAATTTGTAATCTTTTTAAATTTGGTGGGTGGTGGGCATTGGATTCTTTATCTCAACGGTAAAGGAACTTACCCCTTAAGTTATGCACCCAACACCCCTTTTTTTCTACACTTAACACAAAAGGCCACATTAATTTAGTAACCAACTGATTTTGACCCCTAGCCTAACAAGTAAAAAAAAGTTCCCTTGAACTCTTACTTTTGTTCTGATTACGGGGGACTCTGATTGGGTTTCCATGCATTCGAGCAACTTAAATACCATTTATGCCCTTCATTATCTTATCAGTGCTCCGAAGATTGTTTTATCGTGGCCTAGAAAATGGAAAAATTAGAGCTACTTGACGTAGGTGATGGACAGTTCTTATCCAGCACATCTAAATCTTGATCTAAAAATCAACGTTAAAGTCAAATGTATTATTTTCAAATTAATTTTTTTATGGGACCCAGTCTTCTAATTTAAGCCGCTAATTTCAAAATCAATAGATATAATCTAGATGCGATGGACATAGAGTGGCCATCGATTATGTCTTGCAAGCCCATCTTGAGCCGCAAAAAATCACATCATTCCTAATACGCATGATGAAAACTACATACATTAGACAATACAAAATCTTGTGAATGCGAGCGTGGTGCACTAGATTGTCCTAATGGTGCTTGAATGCGAATATATTGAAGAAAATACCTTTAGTGACGAAGATGAATAAAGATAGCATAAATTCGGAATTTGTGTAAAGACAAGTTTAGTGTACAACATAGAAGAATGTGGCACCAAGATAGGGACCGAGAAGGGTTTAGCTTTAGTTATTGAGATATATTCTCTTTTTTGTTTTTGAAAATTAAATTATTGAGATATATTCTCATAACACATTTTTACTCTCCCTTTTGTCACAAAAACTCTGGAAATTTTGTTAGACTCCAAACATTATTTTCCTCCGGAGATCTTTTTTGGTTAAAAAATTGGTCTTTTCCAAAACTTATATTAGAAAATTGTTTATGATAAAATTTCTTACTATTCGAAAACTCGTAGAGATAAAGAATAAATCGTATTCAATTTTTTATCATCTTGTACTAATACTATTTACTATATTACTAAATTATTATATTTCAATACACATAATCGTGCTTATAAATACACACATATATATTTTAGTATAATAATTTAATGATTCTCAATTAGAATCTTATATTACTTATTTATAATGATTCTCATTTCTGGTTTCACCGATACAACAACAAAATACATCAGTGAGGGGCATTTTGGTAAAAGCACACGTCCACCGGCAGAACCGGTTCCATTACCCGCCCTCGTGTTTTAAATCCCCTCTCCTCTGTTCATCCCCATTTCTTCCTTTCACTCCGCTCCTCTCTCTCTCTCTCTCTCTCTCTCTCTCTCTCCTTTGACAAGCAAACCCTAACCCCATCTTTCATCGAATTAAGCTATGCCTGCAGCAGCGGAGCCTCCATCAGAAACCCGAGCAGTACTCAAACCGGCGGGGAACCGAGCTCGGGTTCTAGAAAATAAGAAAAAGGAGAAATTTGTGAAAAATAAGACTAGCAACAAGGTAATATTTACTGAAATGCCAGCTCCGACCGCTCGGGATGACGAAAGCACATGCTCGTCGGGTTGTTCCTCCAGCGGCCGATCCGCAGTGAAAGTGGCCACGAATTCCAAGCGCTGGGTGAAGGGTTCCGATAAGCCAAAGACGACAAAGAGCGAGAAAGTTGTGGAGAACAGGGGCATTTTGGGTATTTCGTCAAGTGTGGTACCGGAACCTGTGAAGCGGTGTGATTGGATCACTCCAAACTCTGGTATTTCGGTTTTGAACTCTGTTTCTATTATAGCTTCGTGCGATTATGATGAAGTATTATATTTCTTTTCGTTAGTTGTAATTAAATTGGATTTTGAGGGAAAATGTTCTCCCATTAATAATGTGCAACTTGTTTAAGTTCCGATATAAGAAAATTATTAGAATTTACATATAGCTCTCTTCGGTATCTTCGAGTTGTAGGTTGTTTCTACCATTCGTGCCCCGCCTTTAATCGCCACTTTTCGATTAACATAGCTCCAAAAAAACATTCGGTGGCTTGTCTTAGATATGTTGTCAACTAGTCTTGTGAACAAGATTCACGAGTCGCCAAATCCCACATCTAATGCCTAAGACTCCGATCGAGATTTGGGGGTTTGGTTACCTATATGTATTTTGAACGTATTACTCCATAAGAAGCTTGATATGAAATCCATTTTTTCGTTGTATTTGGCCGTTGACATCGTGGATTTGGAGCAACTTTGTGTTTTACGATGTATCTAAAATTAACACGATGTAAGCTTGTCAAATAACACCATGATTCATTGGTATCATCAAAAACTTAACAGCCAATATGTAAACACACATTACAACTCTTTTTTCACATTGTATCTCAATTTTCTATGATACGACTTTCCAACTCGAATCTAATAGTTGTTTTTTGGACAAATGCACTAATTCTCGGGTTCATCTCCCTCTTGTGGCTCTCTTTCCAGACCCGCTTTATATTTCTTTTCACGACGAAGAATGGGGTGTTCCAGTTCACGATGATGTTAAGCTATTTGAGCTACTCGTATTATCCATGTCACTTGCAGAATTTACTTGGCCGACCATCTTAAACAAGCGACATGTATTTAGGTGTGTTGTCATCCCTTGACTAGATCTGTAATCATCGCTATACGTATGTATTTTGTTTTACCAAATTATTTTGACAGGAAAGTCTTCAACAATTTCGACCCGTCATGTATTAGAAAATTCACCGAGAAGGAGATGGCTACGTGGATGGCAAACGGCCGCATGTTGCTTTCTGAACCAAAACTTCGAGCAATAGTTGAGAACGCTAATCAGATACTGAAGGTAAAAAATTGAGATGCCACTTCAATAAATCATAGCTAAATGCCATTTTCCTTAGGTGGTATAATAGAAATATTGAATCTAGAATTAAAAAGACATATTTTGGCTTTCCATTTTATAAAAAAGATAAAGGAGCATATAAAGATTATTCAATTTTCTTTTATATATGTAATGTCTTGTGTTTTTTTCTTCATTTGCAGATTCAGCAGGAATTTGGTTCCTTCAGTAACTACATATGGAGCTTCGTAAACCAGAAACCTATCAGAAATGGGTTCCGTTATGGCCGGCAAGTACCCGTAAGGACGCCAAAAGCAGAGCTGATGAGCAAAGATCTGATGAACCGAGGCTTTCGTTGCGTGGGCCCTTCCGTGATTTACTCATTCATGCAAGTAGTAGGTTTAGTCAATGACCATCTCGTAACTTGCTTCCGATACCAACAGTCCGATAACATTCTCATCAACGATATGAAACCAACGACCAATGAAATCGAAGGTACAAATTAACACTATGGTGTCTCATGGCTGAGCTGATTGTCACTGATATAGATTTATGAGTAACACATACATATACACTATGTTTCTGTACCCTATTTGTGGATCTTCTTGTAGAAAGCATGATAAGTAGGCTCGTGTGTTCGTGTGTCTTCTAGTCTAACTATAAATGGTACTACTTGACTGTATGAGAGGAACTTAAAAAGAAAAAGAAAAATACTTATCCATAGACTGTATTATAACCTGGATTCTCAATTATCATTTTTCTTCTATTGTTGCTGTCTATTTGAGTGAATTTTTTACCATCCATAGTTATAAGAACTTGTGGTTGAAGGCTAGCTTGGGCGAGTGCCCAGCATGGGTGATGGACAGAAAACTAAAATAATTGTAACTTCAGCTTTAAAACAAGATACATGACTTTGAAATTATTTGAAACAACAATAAGCATTATGACAACAAATTGTCTCCAAATATTTCATTTCTATGGGGAATTTTCCCCCATAAGAGACTTAAGAGGAACAAGCCTCCTTTATCCCCATGAAGAGGAGCTCATATCTACATGTAACTATCAACTAAACAAAACACCAGCAAATAAATAAAGCAGGGTCCCATAACTTAAATATATGAGAAATGAAAATGGTAGCTAGAAATAAAAGTTCAATTCAAAACCTGCTTTATGCAAGCAACTTTAGGAGGTGCAAATATAATCAAACAAATGGCTCTAATTTCGAGTCTTCCCATTTCCGAGAGTGAGCTCCAGATCATCCATTCCCACCTCATGACTCCTCTCCCCTTCCCACGCCTTGACCGGTAAACTCCCAAATTCGAACTCTGGCCGTTTCCCCTTATCTCTCATTGCATCGTAAGCTCCAGCCACTTGCTGGGCCCCCGCAGGCCACACCAGATTGAAGGTGGGAGAGGTTGGCACCATACCGGGCCCAAATTTGTTAAAGCTCATCCATTGGCCCGAATCTATAGTTGAAGAGTCAGATTCGTCGCACTCTGGAATAGTAGCTGGACCGATACGACGACATCTTGTCGGGCTTGTCGGGGCCGAAGCAGCAAAAATTGGGTAGCTGTTGTTAAACGAGGCCATGGACTGATTGGCAAAGGTTTCCCAAAAGGGCCTTTGGACTTGAGGGCGAGATGTGGGGGACGAGAGAGGGGGCGTCACGGGCGCACTGTTTGAGATCCTGAGAGGAGGGAGAGAGGAAGGGATGGAATTTCGGAGGAATGCAAACATGTGAGAGGAAGAGTTAGGGTCTAAGCGAGAGGGACTCAGGAAGGAGGAGGAGTTTGGGCTGGGCTGGTATGATGGGATTGGGCTCGGGAAGGATGAAGACGGTGGGCTTGGCCTTTGTGAGGAGCACGGAGTTACATTTGTTGAGGTGCCGCCCATTTCAGCCGGAGGTGGTTTGCATCCCTGTAGTATAAGAAATCATATTATAGACAATCAACCACAAAGATCAAACCGAATGAAGGCTTCATATTCACAAAATGATCATACTTTATGTTTTTGTCAAGTGAGAGATTTCGATCTAAAAAGCAATTGATTTTAGACTTCAGCTTCTCAAACTTATCTGGATATATGTTCTTGTGATGGCACTAAAGGAAATTAAAGTCACTCATTCATCAAGAGTAATTGGTTTTGAGGCTTGAGCTTCAGAAATTGATCAGAAGATATTTTATGTTTCTCTTTATTTAGGAAACTACATCAAGATGTGAACATGAAAAATAATTATCAAGCACATGTGATGCTCACAATGGGACAACCACCTTGTAACATTCTGAAAAGGTAAAATGAGAAATTAACAAAGATGCATATGCATATACTCCTTACTTCTAGCCATCAACTAGATTGAGCTTGTTTCTATGCATTGCAATAGTATCCAAAATTAACTCATAAACTATCTACTAGATTGAGCTAACACTAATAAATTGCAAATCACAAGAGCATGGAACACAACAACTCACAATTCTAAAATTCAAGAAGCTATAAATTTAGCAAGTATCAATGACTAGTTGAGCTTGTTTCAAAAAATAGCAAGAGTATCCTACAATAACTGACAAATCTAAATGAAATGCGCGAAAATTCACACGTATCCATCAGCTAGATTGAACTGGTTCCAAAACAGGCAACTCAAGGGGACAAATAAGCTAAAATCCAGGATATATCACAGGGTGTAAATTTTTTTACAGAATCGCCTAAAATTTGGACACGAACAAAAACCACCCATAAACAGCATTAGAACCCCACCAAAGATCAGCAGCACCTATTAAACTCCCAATTTAAAATGATTATCATTCCCTAAATCATCAAGCAAAGAACAGAAACATATCTAAGAACATACCCACCAGACTTTCTCATTCAATTTATAAATCAGACTTTCTGAAAAGCCATATTTCTTAAAAAATAAATATTTTAGAAAATGCGCATATCAATCTTTAACAACAATTTCTTAGGAGCATTAAAACAATCGTGCACACATAATAAAATGCATGTGTATATTTTCCCCAATTGGACCTCGGTAAAAGAACTTAATTTAGTTATAGTTTTGTTGGCAAGAGATAAACATTTTAACAGAGAAAAAGTGAATAGTATTAAATTTTGCCGATCAGAAATCTATTGTAGCAATTCTCTGTGTTGTGAAACAATTTCGGTCCAATTTTTCAGTTCATAAAAAAAGAAAAGAAAAATAGAAATAACAGAGAAACACTATATCTAAATGAAAGTTTAGATCTACGGATCTGAACTAAAATTTACCACTTTTCCCAAAATGCAGCTGACCAAATCCCCAAAATTAGCACAAATCAGCAACTCAATTCCGCATACACACCAATTCACACACACACAAACACACATATACATATATATATAGAGAGAGAGAAAGGACCTTGCGATAGGTGGTGCCATCAGGTTCAACGACCCAACCAGCTTCGGCACAAAGGGCTTTGAGCACCTCATTGTTATCACAATGCTTTGGTAGATTATAGTTCCCCTGAGCCCTCAAACCAGTGTATATCTTCGCCGCAATAGCTCTCCTCCGCCTCTCTCTCCTCCGATTGTTCTCTCTCTCTCTCCACGACGGCTTCCTCCTCCCCCCTCCCCCGCCGCCGTCTCCCTCCCCCATCATCTCTCTCTGTAAACAAGTCTCTCTCTGTATCTATCTATACATATCTTATCTTATATATATAAATATATAGAGAGAGAGGGGGGGGAGGGAATGGTGGACTCACGAGGAATACGCTTCACTTGCGTTGGAACTGTAGAAGAATCTCTCTCTCTCTCTCTCTCACTGTGTACTCACTCTGTGATGCGTCAATAATGTTTTGTTCTCGGGCAGATAAAAAGCAAGGTTGATGGCATCAATGGTCCTCTTAGCTTTACTAAAAAATCTATTTGGCCCCAGTAGTTTGAATTAAAATACTTATAGTCCACTCAATTTTGAACAAGGGATACAATTAGTTCTTCTTTGTTTTTGTTTTTTTTTTTAAAGGTTCAAATTACAATTAGTTCTTATTATAACTTGGAACCATTTTTTTAAACAAAACACAATAGCATTTTATTGAAACCAGGGAAAAACCTTAAGGAATACAACCAATAGAGGTGATGAAAAAACATCAAAATTATACACTAACCGACCATACATCAAAGAATGACACTATCTCTCAATCAACCATGTGGGATGCCTCCGAGAGGCCATCTCCATTTTATCCAAAAGACAAGCATTGCGAGCCACCAAAGACATTTGTAGCTTTTTGTAAGAATTCATTCTTACCATCAGCGTTGTATTTAGCTAGAGCATCAACTACCTGGTCATCTTCTCCATAAATATGAGCTATGATCAATAGCGAGGAGAGATAGAAATTTTGAAAGCTTGGAATTATTTTAAATAATGTGAAATCATATCATTTGGCCTATGATTTATTAGAGGTACAATAGTATTTTTATGATAATTTATATTGACGTTATTTTTTAATTTAATTATTTTGTAACTATTAATTAGAAAAAACTTCATAAAGAACTGAACATGTAATATTTTTTAAATATTAGGACCAAGTATGTCCCTAACTTTTATAATTATTAGTGTTTTAATTGAAACTACAGGGACCCGATAGAATTTGTCTTTGAACTATGAGACCATTATGTTAATTAACCCTTTTGTTTTCGGGCAGATTAAAAAGCACAAACTGTCTCTCAAGAATTGTTAGTGTGTGCGCTTTATCACGGAAACTCGGGTGAGTGCTTTGAATTTGACGGTTGGGATCTGTTCGACGTGGTTGCTTGTGGCACGGTGAGTTCGCCACGTGTGAGCTGAACAGCTCAAAATCAAATGGTTATGTGACGACGTGTATAAAAGTGTGCTGTTTTGGAATTTTGGATAATCGGACGGCTGCGTGTATGCATACATTTTGTGAAAGAATAAAGTTTTTATACAAAATTGGATGTACTGATTGTTATACTAACGCTGCATAGATACATAATAATATATAAATATATTTGTAAATTATTTGGTAAGTCTATCGTATATAATGCAAATGTTTTATGTATCTAATACATTTACTAATTTGTATATTGGTAGATAAATTTTGTAATTTGATGGTTTGTAAAGATTTATCAGATTTGAACTTGAGTTTTCATATTCTGTTTCATAAATTTTATAGTTTGAAAGCTTGAAAAGATTTACCAAATTGGAACTCCAGTTTCTTGCATCTCCGGTTCGAACTCGAGGCTCGAGTCAAGTTATAAAAGTGAATTTTAATTCATTTTTTTTCTAATAGAGCAAAAATTATTCAGTATGGTCAATGGTCAAAGTTATTATTAATTACATCATTAATAGATAATATACAAACGAAAAATGTAAGGTGTAAAAGTTAACAAGAGTTAGCTTTACAAACAACTCAACGGTCAACTTATGAAAATAAATATTGAATTCATTTTCTAACTCTCAATTATAATATAGGAACAAAAAATATGAACTACAGTCAAACAATTACTATTATATATTAATTACATCATTAATAGAAAATATACAAACAAAAAATGTAAGGTGTAAAATTAGTGAGACTAACTTATTAGGCTCGGGTCTCTGCTTGAATTTGCGAATTGAACTGAATTAGAGTTAAAGTCATAGTGAGTTGGAATTGTTGGTTAGTGATTTGCAAATGGTTTGGTATACTACTTCATATCTAACGGTAATCTTTAAGAGAGATGTGATGTATAAGAATTGCTGAGCAAGAAAAAAAAATAATAATAATAATAAATACTGTTCGGCTTAATTATAACACTAAATTGATATCAATGGTTAAATCTTACAAAAATTGTGTTTCGGGTATCTTTTGCTGACCTACCCTTTTACACATACAATACTAGCAGATTCTCGAGTCATTTGAGTTATTGAAATCGTTCACATGTCATATTGTTGGTGCCAATTCGTGTATAGAATGATCATTTTTTAGTTAATAACATAGTAAAACTAATATTGAATCATCGATCAGCATTGCAAATATTCAAGAAGCTTTTTGTTTGTGTTGCATTGTAAAAGTTTGGATTAATTCCAATTTATCACTTATGATTTAGTGTTAGTTCAATTTATTTATTATCCTATAATTTGTTCCCATTTACTCCCTATCCTATTATATCGTTAATCAATTTTGTCCAATGGTTAATATGGTACCTGCAACATATCAAATTCATGTTTTTATTTCTTCCAAGACCAAGAAATTGATTTTGAAGGATAGTAATTTCCCTTTTGTCTTTCCTTCCGGAGGATTTAGAAAGCAATCATTAGATGGTGACAAAATTTACACCTTGAATATTTAATCCAGAGATAAGGTCAATTGGTCTCAAATTAATTTAATAGAGAAATGCTTTGTGTAATTTGTTTCTTGATTTCTTTTGTTTTTTAAGTGTTGTAATATTAGAGAGAAATGGTCCAAATCCATAGAAAAATATTTATATAACATGTGCTCCCTCTACTTTTGTGGAGTACAATATTAAGGATAGATACTAGTCCACGGAAAATAGTTGCATTATAATTATAATTTTAGATCTTATATAGAAATTAACCCATTGCTATAGTTGAATAATTGTACTAAATCACTGTCATTGCTTATCCTTTTCTAAAAATATGAAAATGAGTTCTTGCACGGTGCAGGTGCTATGGATCCGGTCATTTATTATCAGATTGTCATTTTAGGATCTAAGACATTCCCACTAGTGACTATAAATCAATTTATATATCTAAAATTGAGAGGTTTGGGCAAAATTACGTTTTCACCATAGTAAATATTCTTATTCGTACTCTATAAATTATGGGTCAACGATACAAGGCTCCTCCTGATATGACATAATGCTATTCACTCCCCAATTCAATAAAATATTAAATAGAATAATTATTTAAGGATAAAAAGTTATCTAAATTAGCTATTTTTTATCACAATCTTATTTGCAAATCGGGAGCATATGTGTATATGTGCGTGTGTATATTACTATATAGACAGAGATGTGGGAGGTGATGTTTGAAAAATTATTGGTGGTGAAGAAGAGGATCTCCTTTATTCTTAATATATTTGGGATGAAATTTGGCAAAGGATGATAGAGGCAGCAGTAATAAGTAGTATTGTAGAGACAGACCCAACCTTAGGAAATTCGGGGCCGATGTGAGAAAAAAAAATTGAACCCTTTATATAAATTAAAAAAAATTAAATTTAATCATCTAACATCAACAAGCTTTTAATTATTAATATAAAAAAATTGCATCTCATCTAAAATATTTTATTATTGCATTTTTAGATGCAAAATCATTAATTATGCGCTCAATATTAATATTTATCAACTTATTATTTTCAATAATCAATTGCTAAACCAAACAAATTAAGTCTAATAGCTAAAAGTGTTACCTATCCTATTTTTAGAAAATATAATATAATTCAAGATAATTTTAATAATTTGAGTTGGTCAAGAGGATTTAACAGTTTATTAATTAAAAATTCTGAAAATAGGTAATAGGGATTGAGTACATCTTATATCCGTATTGATACTGTGAAAGTTGAGAATATGTTATATCAATTAAAAGCAGCTTAATAAAAAAATTGAAAGTTTTTAAAAATTTCTAGGCCTGAGTTGGCAAAAAATAGGTAAAATATTATATAATAATAAAAAATAAAAACATATAAACAAATAATTACCTACAGAGTAAATTTTTGGGCCCCTTAGAATTTTTGCAATTCATCCTCTATCTATCGATTTTTCTGAAATTTTTTAATAAATAATACAAAAAAATTGGGCTCTCATAATTTTTGGGTCAAGGGCCATTGCCCTGCCCGCCCTGCCTCAAGGCCGGGCCTGCATAGAGAGGAGATCATAGAAAAGGTATTATATATGTATACTTGTTACTATTTTTCATTACTGGTATTGAATTATTTAGAGAAATTGATGGTGCCAAAATCCAAATTTAAAGCTCTAAAATAATGTAGAGGAATTCTATTGTTGATTTAGGGAATAAAAATTGGAGAGAGCGGTGGAGATGCCCCCAAGGAGAAATGATTCCCTAAAGATGATGTTTATATACTACAGATTAGCCAAAATATGACACTAGTATTTTGCTATAATGGGATTATACTAAAATTTTCCACCTCCTACTTTTTCCCAATGGAATTTCTTCAACTTCACTTTAATCCAGGTTAATTTCAATAACACTTATTGAGTCAAAATGCTTTGGTCTAAAGTAAGATGCTTGATTGAGTGATAGACTAAAAAAGTTTAGGGTGAATTACACTTTGCTCACATGTGGTTTCTGACTATTTCAAAACATCCTTTAAGATACCTGAAATTACATTTTGCCCCCAAAACCAAAATATGAGTTTGTTTGCCATGAGCAAAGACGAAATTGCCCCTCCATCTCTCTGTTTACTTTTTGATATTGAGTAAGTTACTTTGGTAGAAAGGAAGACCATCTCACCTTTCTATATTTGAAGGGAAGAATATATATTTTTATATATGGAACTTATACAAAATATTTTTTTAATATATAATTAATAAAATAAAAAGTTGTATCATCCCAACTAGTCACTCCTTTTCATAATGCTTTTGGGTGACAAAAGTTTGGTGCTTGTTAGTTATTTTATTGACCAAGAAGGGTAAAATATTTACATGTATTATTTTTACCATTGTGAGTATATTTATTGGGTTTTATAAGACATAGGAAGTTTGTTTGGGTGTATTTTGGGAACTTATGGATTAAATATGATAAATAAATTAGCCCTCACTTTGTGTACAAAACGTTTGGGGGTAAAGTGAAATGGGAGTGAAACCTCGAGGGAAAATGGTGTAGTTTACCCAAAAATTTACTTAGTCCGTTTATATGTATTTTCAATCATCAATCAAGGACTTTAAAGTATCATCTATCCATTTTAATTCCCAAAGCGGGCGAAATTCTTTTTCAAAGTTTACCTTTTGCGGAAGAAGAGTATCTATGCCCTTTTGAAAAGTGTGAGGGTAAATAGCTTATTTTTAATCACAAAAATAAAAATTTATATTAAAAACTTTCAATAATAATTTTATAATTTAATTTATAAAATTTTATTTTTATGGTTAACAGCATTCCTTACCCTTGCTCTTTTACCAAAGTCTGTATATGTGTGTGTGTATATATAGATCCAACAATGTATTTTACAAATAATTATGCCCCTTTAGCTGCTTATACAGAGGATCCCATCGAGGGTGCTGATGGTCCCTATATGGGGCATATAGATTGATAATTTTTAAATTAATTGTTGAGAGTAAAGAATTTTTTTTAATTCATATATTTAATATTATCACTTATTTAAAAATTGGCAGCCACTTACATTTCAAAATGTTATTCTTCCACCAGCATTAATTTTTTTTTTTAAAAACTAACGACCTAAATACATTATACATGGCTTAGGATTTTACTAAATCAAGTCTCAACCATTACTGCATATAATTCATGATGTGACACATGTTATATCGAATTAAATATCTCTCTTGCTTTATCTCCTTTCTCTGAATTTGATCCCCCAAACAAAAACAAAAACATTTATCACGTCTCAGAAATTTGAAAAATATTTATTCCATTTATTTGTTCAATTAACAATAACGTTATTCGGATTATCGAACCTAAAAGAAAATTGGTCGCGGATATTTATACATCCATACTTGATGCTTAGCATACATAATGCATTCAGTAGATATTTGGATACGGTATTGTGGATAATGGTTGAATGCATACATGTAGTTACTAGTTACAATTATGCACATTCAGATTACTAGTATATGGATTTGTTATCGGTTGCAGATGATTTGACATAACTTGTTTGGTTGTGTTTATTTTATCGGTTTCGAAATTTTGGAGTTAAATTAACTCGGCTTCTTTGGAAATTTATTTACGAGTTCTAATGGGTTAAATGTGCCATTTATTTTTGTTATTTGTGTATTCGGACTTAAAT
>MKEJ01055675.1:0-11316 GCA_001753735.1 Embelia ribes
AGAGAGAGAGAGATTAAGCTTCAGAGGCGATCTAGGGTATCCACGTGGCATTTGGAAATGGCGATAGCTGCACAAACCCCAGATATCATGGGTGATCGTCAGTCCGGCCAGGACGTTCGCACCCGGAACGGTTCTCTCTCTCTCTCTCTCTCTCTCTCTATATATATATATATATATCCATCGCCTGGTTATATATGCACCTGTGAATCAATGTACTCTGTGTGTGCTTTAATATTTGGGATTATTTTTTTATTAAAGCGTTGATAATCTATTCGACTACTATTGTGCTTTATTGTCAATTCTATGTTTTTACCACCCACCCAGCAGGCTTTCTCATTTAATTTCTACTTCTTACTCTCCTTAAAACTCATTTCTGTCTATAAGAAATCCACATTTTAGAGATTACCCACTCTGGTATTTCTAAAAAATTTGTAAGGGATTATTAAAATAATTATATACCATGCAGTAAAATACAATAAAAAAATAATATTTTTCCAAATTGACCTAGGTTTTATAGTTTTTTTTTTTTATGGAAAAAGGTATTTTTTTAATAGAGAAAGCGTGAATAGTAGATTTTTCCGTTTACAAATTTACTGTTGCATTCCTGGAAAGTTTTCTAGAAACTAATAACAATAAAAACAGTGATGTGGAGCATTTCTCAAGTGGGAATTCAAAGATGAGAAATACTAAGAATAGAAAGACTGGTGTGAATGCTCTTAGGGGTTTCACAGTATGTGGTGGTGGAACTTGGTCGCCAACCCTTTGCTAGGGGTTAACTTGGGTTGAATGTCAGATAGTGGATGATGAATTGGGATAGTCTATTAGTAGAATTGGTCAGTTTAGACCTTTGACAGCCACGCATGAGAATCATTCTTCGGTAATAGAGCCATTATTAACGGTGCGATATGGTTGGAATTGGTCAGTACTTTTTGTGTATTTCTAGCCCTGCAATTTACTTTCATTGAAAATGTAATGTTGTGTTAGTCTACTCATGATTTTTAACTCCTATGGAGTTGCCGTATTTTGGTATTAAACGCCATTGGAGTATGCCCATAGTATCCATAAATTTTTTAAAAATATTTTAATTTTAATTTCCAAAGAAAAATTGGGACTATTAGAAGTGATGACTGGAGAACGATACCGAATAGTTAGGGCACTCTCATCCGGTTAGCTATGTTGGGCCCCTAAATTTTGATCTCTATCCCTCAAACTTTAAACTAGAGGTTGAGGCATGGAGAATGGTAATGCCAGACCCCTAAACATAAAAATTGTACTGAAGATAAGCAGTATTCCTCTAGCTCAAGGTGACCATTTTAGCAAACCCTCTATTCGAGGAGCATATTTTAGCAAAACCTCTATTATAAGGGATTGCATAGTATCGGATACACTGGTGGGAGTGTTGCCTTCAGTTTAATCTCTAAAATTTAGTATAGGAGTTCAATTAAAACCACTGGTGTGAGTACCCTAATGATTGGAATAGGGCATCCCCACTAGGTTAGCTATTTTTGGCCCCTAAATTTTGATCTCTATCCCCTAAATTTTGAACTAGAGTATGAGGTATAGGTAATAAGTAATGACAACGCCAGACTGCTAAACATAAAAATAAAGCTGAGGATGAGTGGTATTCTTGTAGTTCACGGGCATCATTGTAGCAAACCACCTATTTTGTAGGATACTAAATAGTATTATGTACACTAGTGGGATGGTTCCCTTGAGTTTAATCTCTAAAATGTAGGTAGGGGCTCATTTAGGAGTGTTGGTCTAAGAGCCCTTAGGGCTCTCCTATCCGTCACTCTATATTAGACCCTCTTCCAAATTTTAGGTGATATAATTTAGGAACTGCTCACAACAATGTATAATTATTCAATCCTCTAAAACATAGAGCATTCGCTTCAATAATCCCCTTGAACTAGAGGTTTACTGTTCATCCCCTGTTAAGGGTGTGAACGAGCCGAGCCAACCTTGGCATTGCTTAGGCTCTAATCATTGTCTACAAACCCAGCTGGTGCTCGAGCTCGCCAAGAGTTTGCATCTTCCTGATCAGGCTAGCGCTCGCGAGCCTGTATCTTCCGGGTCAGGCTGGCGCTCGCTTACAATTATGGAGCTTGGGATTGAGCTCTTAGTAGCTTGGCTTGCATAACAAGACTTAAAAACTGTTTTGCACTATAGGCGGCCCGCTGGCCAGCCCAAGCAGAGAACAAACTGAAGGACCAGTAATGGGTTCTTGTTACTGTATACCGAACTGCTGGGGATACCTCAACTCTCATTTGATGTGGGAAATTCCTCTTGAACGGCTCTGTTCATTTACACCCCTATCCCCAATACTATTTTTAGTTCTAGCGGATGTGGTGTGGGAGTTCCCTGTATCCCATCCTCTATTTCAGTGTTTGAGGTATAGAAATTAAATTTAGGAGATGAGAATATTATTCCGGTGGGATTGCCCTTGTGACTTGCTAGAGTTGAGTGGAGTGTGTGTATAAACATATACTGATATGTTGTCTTTGATTGCAGTTATGGCTTGCCAAGCAGTGGCAAATATCGTCAAGTCTTCGCTTGGCCCTGTTGGGCTAGACAAGGTATTCTCGCTATATTCTTAATCGAAAAAGAAATTTAAAATGCCAAAGATATAACATGGTATCCTTGTATTGTTTGCTTGGTAGTAGCTTAATTCTGTTTTTCTTAGTTTTCCTAGCTTCATTGTGATTCCAAATTGCAAGAAAAGAGAAAAAAGATTAATCTTGTATGATTGTGTTGCTTATTTAGGATTATTAGAACCGGGCAGGCTTTGAAGTCAAGCAATGTGGTATTTCGCTTTTCGCTTGATGTGGTACAGTCATTCGAATCTTAATATAAAAATTTCTAAAATGCCAGTCACATCGTACAATATCCTTGTACTATTTGCTTGGCTGTAGGTTAATTGATTTTTATTTTAGTTTTCATATCTTCCCTGCAGTTCCTTTCTGAATCGCTGGAAATAAGAAAAAAGAATAAATCTTGAAATAGTATGTTGTTTATTAATTAGGAGCAGTAGATCCTGGCAGGCTCACAGTTTGCTCAAGCAATTTATGGTATTGCTCATTTTGCTTGACAAGGTATTCTCGCATGATTCTTACTAGAAAAATTTCCAAAATGCCAAACACACGACTCAATGTATCATTGTATTGTTTGCTTGTTACTTGTTGGTAGGCAATTCTAAGTCACCTAATCCTTCATCGATGGGTAACACTCCCACTCTCAATCCTCGCTCCCGCTCCTATTTCCGCACCACAATCTGGTGACTTGGAGGCAATTGCATTTTCTTTAGTTTTTATAGTTTCACTGAAATTCCATTCCGAATTGTCAAAAAGAAGAAAAAGGATAATCTTGAATGGGTATGTCGCGCATGAATTTGAAGCATTAGCATCATGCACGTTTTGAAGTTTTGTTCAAGCCAATTGTGGTAGTGCCCATTTAGAAAGGGTAGGCCTACACTGAAGAACTGTCAGCTCTTTCCAAAGCTATTGGTTACAACGCTATAACGGAAACTTATTGAAGATTTTATCATTTGGGGTTATTACCTTTTTCCTATAAATGGTGAGAATATGTATACAACATATTAAAGCTTTGAACCTCAGCATACCAGGGGTTGTGTTCTGACAGAAGTGCTGGTGTTTGTTCTTCTGATGTACCTAAGTTGTTAGTTGTGATGTACAAAAAGTCCAATACTAAAGCTTATCCAGTGGGAACAGTGGCTTATGTTAAACTTGTTCTAGCAAAAATGTACAAGACTTCATTCCCTAAACAGTTATTTGATTTTGCATTTCAGATGCTAGTTGATGATATTGGAGACGTAACAATTACTAATGATGGTAGCACTATTCTTAAAATGTTAGAAGTAGAGCATCCATCTGCCAAGGTGATTTCTTACTCCTTGAAAGGTTTTGCTTCATCTGGAGAGTCGGATTTTTGTTACTATTTTTCATACTTTAATATCTTTTCTATTTGCTTGAAGGTACTTGTTGAGTTAGCTGAGCTTCAAGATCGGGAAGTTGGAGATGGAACTACTTCGGTGGTCATTATAGCTGCAGAGCTGCTTAAGGTTATACCTACTCAGTGCTTTGATTGTTGTATTATTGGGAAGTGCTTTTTTGATGAAATAAGTGTCTTAACTTCTAAGTATTTACGATATCTAGAAAATGCTTTGAATCTTTTTGATGTGATTTTTTTCGCTGCAGAGAGCAAATGATCTGGTCAGAAATAAGATTCACCCGACATCTATAATCAGTGGTTATAGGGTAAGTGTTCTACCGTTTCTTTATTTGTTTAATAAGTTTTGGTTAACAAATACGTCCCATTGTTCTTCTTGTCTCTTTATTTTATTGTATATGCTACAAGAAACTTGTAAAACATGAATGATCTTTTTTTTGTCCTTTTCTCTGGCAGCTAGCTATGAGGGAAGCATGCAAATATGTGGATGAAAAACTGGCTGTTAAGGTAGATTTTTTAATCGAATCGATTATTGCATATTGGCTCTGGTACCTCATTGCATGCATATGATCATGGGTGCAGATAGGCTATTCTGGTAGGAGTATTTATTTGGATTCTTGTTCTTATTCAGTTTGTGTGTTTGCTCTAAACTTTTAATTTTTTCATTTTTGAATGTATATTAAGGCTAGATTTACATGTGGCTAGAAAAACTTGGTGGAATGTTATGGCACTACTTGAACTTCTGCACTCATGTTACTCAAGGTGTGTTGTAATCGGAAGCTGTAACTTATCATTTTTGGGTCCTTACGGCTAAGTCCTCTCTCACCACAGGTGCAAAACCTTGGGAAAGATTCTCTTGTAAACTGTGCCAAGACCAGCATGTCTTCAAAGTTGATTTCCGGGGACAGTGACTTCTTTGCAAATCTGGTATGGAAATGCTCCTTTATACACACACACACACACACACACAGAGTTCCTTCTTTTTAGTATGTCTTTGTTTACCTGAGTTTCCTTATATATCCAATTAGAACCTCAAATTTTTTGTCTTTATCATGATATTGAAAGCTGTCTGTTGGCTTATTATTAAGATTTTCTTCTACTGCTTGGATCCCATTAGTTTCGTTATTGAGAGAGTTCGTATTTTGAATTAGTTTCTGTATATAATTCCATTTCCCACTCGATAGCCTATTGTGCTTTGTCCTTTTGGCTGTGAAATTTCATATGCTACAGTTGATTGCTTATAAGACACTTGAGTACTATGTGCATAAATGCTTTGTTAGCAGCAAACTGAGGCAAAGAACTTTTGTTTACAACTACGACCTCTTTCTAATTATAAGCATTTTTTGTCAATTTTATTGCACGACATGATAATAAATAAGTTTTTCCTGTGGACTGTTGATTTCTGTTTGCATCTATGAATTCTTCATTATTTGATGTACCAGCGTTTCCATAGTTGGAGTATAATACTTGCTATGTAACAATGTAGGTCGTGGAAGCAGTACAAGCTGTTAAGATGACAAATCAACGAGGTGAAATCAGGTATCCTATCAAGGTTAGTTGTTCCACGGGCTTATCTTATCCCTTGAAGATTCTTTATGGTTATCTTTCTTTTGTTACTCTTTTTGGGTGTTGGATATTTATTTTATTCCGGTCGTCGGAATTTTATGTTTCATAAATAAAAGACAGCACGTGAATGTTCCTTTCTACTTAATGGTAATGAACCTTCTTCTTGCCTTCTCTTTTCTGATATCGAAGTGACCTGTTTGTACTAATCTTCTGCGCTCTTCAGGGCATAAATATTCTTAAAGCTCATGGAAAAAGTGCAAGGGATAGCTTTCTGTTGAATGGGTATGCTCTGAACACCGGCCGTGCAGCACAAGGAATGCCACATAGAGTTTCTCCAGCTCGGATTGCTTGTCTTGACTTCAACCTTCAAAAGACGAAAATGCAATTTGGTGTTCAAGTTTTAGTTACTGATCCGAGAGAACTTGAAAAGATTCGTCAGAGGTGAATTTCTTTGTGGCTTCAATTTATGTTTAGGTTGCATAACTATGTTAATATGTAATAAGCTTGTGTCAACGATGTATATTTTACCTTTCCGTGTCATGCATCACATGTACTTGTGGATATTGTAATGCTTACAATATTTTCCAAAAACTATGGGTGGAAGCTATAAAACGTTATGCCTTGACATCGACCTTTAAAAGGCGAAAATGTAATTTGGTGTTCAAATTTTAGTTACTGATCTGACAAAACTTGAAAAGATTCGTCAGAGGGGATTAGTTTGTGGCTTCAAGTTATATGTTTTGGTTGCATAACCATGTTAACGTGTTATAAGTTTGTTGTCAGTATTATGTATTTTATCTTTACACGTCATGCATCACATGTACTTGTGTATGTGCTGGTAATGCTTTCAATATTTTCCAAAAACTATGGGTGGAAGCTATAAAACGTTATGCCTTGACATCGACCTTTAAAAGGCGAAAATGTAATTTGGTGTTCAAATTTTAGTTACTGATCTGACAAAACTTGAAAAGATTCGTCAGAGGGGATTAGTTTGTGGCTTCAAGTTATATGTTTTGGTTGCATAACCATGTTAACGTGTTATAAGTTTGTTGTCAGTATTATGTATTTTATCTTTACACGTCATGCATCACATGTACTTGTGTATGTGCTGGTAATGCATACAATATTTTCCAAAAACTATGGGTGGAAGCTATAAAAACCTGTTATGGCATCTGGCTCTTTGGTGTCAGTAGTGCTTATTGGATTCCTCCTTTACAGAGAGGCTGATATGACAAAGGAACGGATTGAGAAGCTGTTGAAGGCTGGAGCAAATGTTGTTTTGACTACAAAGGGAATTGATGACATGGCCCTTAAGGCAAGTTTTTCCATTTGAGTGCTGTTAAATAATTCTGGTTTTCATATTTCCCAAAATGACATGGTGATTGCTATATTAGCCCCTCTTCATAAAAGAGTGGAAAACCGTATGCTGAGAGGAAATTTTTAATTTGAGAGCAAAATGATAGTGTTTTGGTTTGGCGTAGAAAAATTCATGCTAACAATCCAACGTGATATCTTATTTTGGTTCTATTTACCCGATCCCGAATTCTTGGAATTAAGGCTTGTGGATGATAATAATGAAATTACTAAGTTCTAATTCGAGTATGATTGTTGTGCTAAATTTTGATACTCCTTATGTCTTTATTCTGCTAATCTTTCCCGAGGGCTAGTTAGATGTGTGTCTTGTTTGCCCGTATGTCAAGAGGGGACATATATGTCATGCAAAACATCTTTTAACACCTTATGTTTGTAACAGAACTACTTGTTCAGAAACCAGAAGGTATTAGGCATGGTTAGTGTGTAGCTTTTTATGTGATATTGAACTGGGGATATTGTCTTCATAGGCTGTATGAATTCCGGATCTAGATTTTCTTCTACTCCATCTGTTAAAGTAGCTGGATGTGCTTCTTGGAAGGAAATATTTTGAGGCATATTCTCTGGTGAACCGGAACTATATTTATACCTCTCATTTATGGAGAGGCTGATATTAGATGTCTGTTTCAGTTGCATGAGATGATTCCATTTTCCTGGTTTCTTTATTAGTTTAACTTTCTTGTGTTATGTGACTTTTTCGTACTGTTTTAATTGCTCCGATATTTCTTAGTATTCAAGTTTTCTGTTGGTATGTGCCCGAATATAGAGACTTTTAATGTAGTCCCATGTCCTGCGATCTGAGTTGTAACTCGTAAATCCTTGCCAATTTTGTTTATGTTGTTTCAGTACTTCGTCGAGGCTGGTGCAATTGCAGTAAGGCGTGTCCGGAAAGAGGATATGCGACATGTTGCCAAGGCAACTGGTGCAACTATGGTATGTAATGTGATCTGAGTTGGAATGGAATTATCTATTACTAGCTCCTAATATTATTTTCCAATGATCCTTGAGAGTATAGGTATATTATTGGTATATGTTTGGTATGTATTGGTTTAGTTTGAATGGCTTAGTCAGCAAGCGGTATGCATATATTCATACCCCATTTTCCAAATTTGCATAGTAGAGTGTTTACTGTTATTGGGTATTCTTCTTCTTGTTCTCTACCTTACAATTGAAATAAATTCTGTTTCCTATTGCATCTATGTGCTGACATAAGTGATGACCAGTGGCTTATTCTTCCCATATCCATATATCAATGCAGCATGCTTTACTTGTTCTTTTATGACCGTCTTGTGGGATGCAGGTTTCAACATTTGCGGATATGGAAGGAGAGGAAACATTTGATTCATCGCTTCTTGGACATGCTGATGAAGTTGTAGAAGAGTGCATTTCCGATGATGACGTGATCATGATCAAAGGGACGAAAACAAGTAGTGCGGTATGCCATTTTGTTAGTTGTGATTGTCATAAATTTGACTTTCCAGATCTTTTTTCAGAAGGCTCTAAGCTGTTTGTCCGTCTGGATTGAGATTATTGGAGAACATTTTTTATGGCAATTGAAATAAAACTTATTGCGATGCGAAAATTGTCACTTTCTCAAAATAAGGAATGATGTAATCCACAATATTTCTTCCCATGCTCCTTCAGGTTTCATTAATACTCAGGGGCGCAAATGATTATATGCTTGATGAGATGGAGAGAGCCTTGCATGATGCCTTGAGCATTGTCAAGAGGACCCTGGAATCCAATACCGTAAGCCTCTGCAATCAATCTGTTTGTCAAATTATGTCTCGGTTCCGTATCGTTTTTTATATTTTTTTGTATCGTCTCGTTTCGTATCTTGTATGGCAAGTTTTTTAACATAATTTTATTATGTTATAAAAAATATAAATATCATTTGGAGATACATAATGAAATATCAAGAAGTTTCTCCTTTTGAGTGACTATTTTTAGAAATTAGAGTACACTATTAGGTAATTTTTGGAATTAGAGTCGACATAAAGGGGACAATGGTTGATTAATTAAAATTCCTGAAAAATGGGCAGTACGGGTTGAATATCACTGAGATTATCTATAAAACAAGTAAGGGTGAGAAATAACTTATTTTTGAAACGAAGAGAGCAGTTAGTTTTTTGTTTCTTTTTTTGAGGAAATAGATGAAGGCTTTTCAAAAGATGAGTTGATTGAACAAATTAAGGTATGTATGTTGTGATTTGGCCAAGGAATTGACAATTGAGCTTCCATATTTACTTAATTTCCTTTTAATTTTTTATTTTTGAAATTATTTAAAATATCGGAATATCGCCTACGATACGATACGCAGTTGTACTGTGCGATTCGTCTTTTGTATCGAACGATTTTCTCATTTTTCTAATACACCTATCCAATTGTATCGGAGAGGCTGTGTATCGATGTGTCGTACGATATGTATCGTGTATTGTATGGTTTTAACCACCGTGATCCTGCCTACACTGGGTATCCCATTAGCCTGAATGAGGGTTTTAGTTGATCTCTATGCTCCGCAAAATGACATGGCTGGAACATACGGCAGAAGATTCAAATTCTGTAGTCTATGCAATGTAGTAGAAATGAAGAATTGGATCATTTTTATGTTGTGCAGTGACTACAGCTACCTTTATCTGAATGATGCCAAAACAGGTGGTTGCAGGTGGTGGTGCAGTTGAGTCTGCTTTATCTGTTTATCTGGAATATCTAGCCACAACATTAGGGTCTCGTGAACAGCTGGCCATTGCAGAATTTGCTGAATCATTGTTAATCATACCAAAGGTGCGTATGATGTAACGTATGGGAATAAGTTTTCAAATGTCACAACTTCTCTCTGTTGTGTTAGTGGCCTTTGTGTAATTGTTACCCATTTCATTCCTCTGTTGTAGGTTCTTTCTGTCAATGCAGCTAAGGATTCAACAGAATTAGTCGCTAAATTGCGTGCTTACCACCACACTGCACAAACTAAGGCTGATAAAAAGCACCTGTCCAGGTAGAGTTATTTTATTTTGTATTCTTCTTGTGACAAAATATGAAGAGTTTAGTTAGAACTATACTCTCTCACTGTGCATTGCTGCTCGGACAATAATTGATTTATGGTCCATGCCCCTCAGTGTTGGAGTTGCATAGTGAGGGTAGAAATTTATCGAGCTCATTAAATATCTATTTTACCATGCTTAGTTGTTTGCTTCTTACTTAATTTTACAGCATGGGATTAGATCTTTCAAAGGGAACTATTCGTAACAATCTAGAAGCTGGAGTTATTGAGCCGGCAATGAGCAAAGTGAAGATAATACAGGTACAAGATTATGCCCTCCCTCTCCTCATACGGTTTTATTAGCAATATTTAGAATAAGACAGATGTATAACTACTGTTTGCGAAAAAAGGTTTGTTGACGAAATTTCTTTATTTCTCAGTTTGCGACCGAAGCAGCTATAACGATTCTCCGAATTGATGACATGATTCGGCTTGTCAAGGATGAAAGTCAAGATGAGCAGTAGATTCTGTGCAATAAAGACACCTGGTTACTTACCAATTATGGCTGTTTTTCGATAGTTATTTTAAATTTAGTACCCAGTATCAGTGTCCCTTGTGGTATGTTGGTCCTGAAACTTGATTTTTGAGATGTTTATTTTTGCTAGAGGATAATTACTGCTCAATTATTGCCGACTCGATAGTCCATGCAAATGAAACAACCTTTTTCGGATATTGTTTGGGAGATTGTTGTACTTTTATTTGGATATGGGAAAATTGAGTTTTTGCCACTGCATAATTTATCTTGTGTTGCAAAAGGCTTCATGGTAATTTCGTTTTGTAAGATTTGGAAACAATAGAGTTTTGATACATATTCTGTACATACCATCATTATTATACTTACAACCAGGAGGAGAGAGAATCAATATTAGCTAGAAAATATTTAAAAAACTAATCTTCATCCTAGTTCAACACGCGAGTGTTGGCACGGTCCAAAATGATGCGCATCTTCAAACCTAGTTCAAAAAGTGGTTTATTATCTATCGAGCTTGGTTCAAAAAGTGGTCTCTTAGCTAACAATTTATATATTATTGCTATCATTACTAAAATGAAATTGAATTGATTGTTTATTACGTGCAATTTATCTTGGATGACTTTTTTCTTTTTTTTTCAAAATATAGTTCTATCTCTCTCTTGGAAATTTGATTGAAAAGTTGATTTATTAAAATGTCCTTATTGATTATATTTTTTCAAAATTTTCTACATAGACTATGTACTATTTTTCTTCAATAATTTTTTTTAAATAAGTACATTGACTAGATTAGACAAAAAGTTATTCAAATTTCTAAACCATCTTTAATACATTTAATTGTGAACTTTCATATTTATGATGGTGAATGTTCATATTTATAAGGGTTAATTTAAATTTTGAATTA
>MKEJ01055676.1:0-11517 GCA_001753735.1 Embelia ribes
GTTTCGGGTGCTTGGAATTGGGGGCGTGACAATAATAGTGCCTATACTTGCAACCATAGTTGATAATACTATTGAAGGAGATGACGTGATGGTATAATTTTGATCAGCTTTACTGCATATACGATTTTTACTTTTATAAAACACAAGTAGTGATATAGGTCCCTTATTTTATTTGGGAAAAAATATTGTAATAATCAGTCATGCATACTATTACGGTCTTACATATGAAAAGACAATATATTATAATTATCGTACATGTTAGGGACTTTTGAAAGTTATAGCTCCTTGCTTTATTGTCATTTATTAAATTATTGTTCTATGCAATGACATTGACATATAGGGGCAGAGTCATGAATTGGAGTAACGGATTGCATAATTTACTTTTATACATAAAATATAGAAGTTTTTCAAAATAAATTTTAAAAATCACCACAGTTATTAGCAAATAATTATTTAAATTATATTTTAAATATTTTGATATATATTTTAATTGTTCTAAAATATTTCTATTGTATTATATGTGTGATAAAAAATTAATGAGGAGTTAAAAGAAATGTCAACGATAAATTTTAATTAATCAATAACTATAAGAATATAATAAAAAAAAATTAAAAGTAATAGTGAGGTGTTCATAACTTTTATACAAGTTTTTCTCCTTTTAAATTTTGACATTATACATGATACTTAATCATACTATGGAAATGAAATTGAACAAAAAGTAATAAAATTAAAAATAAATTAAGAGGGCACGACCCTCATTTGCCTGGAGTGGCTCCGCCCTTGGTGCCATGGATCACTGTTATTACTTGTGAATTCATTTTTAATACATCAAAGATTTATTATTTTTAATACACTGGAAAATGTGAATGAAAGACACATGTTCGTTTATAATGGTTTTCACATTTAAAATGAACTCATACCTATTATACAAAGTATATAGAATTTCTAAACCGATAAAAGATAGAAATTATACTCATAACTTATATCTATTTTATATAAGTTTCGAAATTTTTCAATACCATGGGAAAAAATGCCAAAATTTGGTTCCTGAATCCGCCACTTATTTTACCCTTACACATATATATATTACATTAAGGTTTGTTTCAAAAACATTGAAAGCAAATTTGTCATTTGCATGCGAAACCACATAGACTTATCCAAGCTGACTAATTTTCCCACAACTAGAAAAATGACTTTTCTGCCCCCCCATAACGGGCACATGCTAATAAAATAGAACCGACGGCACACAATCATTTCCTCCCATCCCTTTCTCTCTCTCTCTAGTCTGGTGGGTGGGGGCCAAGCTGCGCCTCAAAGGCAAACCAACGACTCTTTCTCTTTCTCTTTCTCTCTCGTATCTTGCCTCTACGAGGATGCCACGTCAGCGCATCAGCCGCTGGAACTTGAGCTAGTTCTATTGTAGAATGGCTGAGAAAGGTGCTGACGTGGAGGCTCACGGCGGCGGAAGGACGGTGGTGGTGGGGGTTAAATTAGACTCCGGGAGCAGAGAGCTGCTGACGTGGGCGCTCGTGAAGGCGGCTCTGCCCGGTGATCGCGTCGTTGCTCTCCACGTTCTCAACACCAACGGTATAATTCATACATATATATATGTATGTATGTATGTATGTATGTATGTAGCGCTGGAATCTATTATTGGCTCATTTTATTTTAGGAACTGGGTTTCTAAATCTGACTCATCATTTGGAGCTACTAATTATAACTTGGGATCGAGCTTTAGTATTTTTTTTAATTTCTTTTGGCTTGATTTCATCTTCAAATGTGCTTGAAACAAGTAATTTAGGATATTTGAATTAGAGGAATGTAAATTTAAGCTGCTTCAGCTTTTTTCCTTTTTTTTTTTTTTAATTATATTTGGCTTTATTCATAGCACTTCAAGGTTTTTTCAGTTTATTTTAATGCAGGAAATTGGGTTTTTCTTTTTCTTTTTTTCTTTTTGATAATCAGATTGGGTTTTTTTTTTCCAAGGAATAATGAATTGGGTTTCTAAATCTGTTACTTGATTTGGAGCTACTGATTTCGAAATTGAGATCGAACTTAAATCCATTTTTGGATTGCTTTTGGCTTGAATTTGTCTTCAATTTATGGTATTTTTGAGCTGCTTTGTTAATAGAAGAATTATATAATGTAACTTTGTGCTGCTTCAACTTCTCCTTTTTTCCCTTTCATGAAATTTGGCTTTCTTCATAGCACTTCAAGCTTTTTTTGGTTTATTTCATTTCAGGAAATTGTATTGAAATTGTATATTTTAAATCGGACACATTATTTGGAACTGCTTTTTTGGAACTTGAGATGGAACTAAATTTTTTTTATTTATTTGGATTGGTTTTGGCTTGAATTTATCTTCAAATGTGCTTGAAAGCAAGTAATTAAGGATATTATTAAGCTGTTTTGTTAATGATCGATTATAATAATGTAAATTTACTCTGTTTTTAGCTGCTTCTTTTTTCCCCTTTTCATGAAATTTGGGTTCTGAATGGGCAAACTTAATTTGAGCTCCTATTTTGGAACTTGGGATAAATCCGATCTTGTTTTTCTTTTTGTTTTCTTTTAAAAAGGAAAACGACTCACTCTCAGGTCTTGTGGGTTTGGGGTGTGACATCAGGGGCCTAAGACTGTTGTCTTAGTTGTCTTATGAAAAATCCGCCTCTAATAAGACCTAAGTAGCAAGTGAAATAATCCTTCCATCTATAAAATTAATTGGATGGTTTGACTTGACACGCAATTTTATGCATTATAAAAGAATAGATTTATTTCACATTATTTTGATAGAATTTCCAATTTTATTTATCAAAAGTAAGTTCTTCATTTGTCATTAGTAATTATATGGGTTAACAACGATTAATACGTTTAATTTCACAATCTTAAAATAGAAATAGGTTTATTTTTGAACATTGAGAAAGAAACAAACGGACAATTAATTGTGGGCGGAGTAACAAGTTGTGCAAATTATTATGATGTATGATCGCAAATAAATCTTTTATGAACTTTAGACCCAAGACGCTCAACTATGTAATAAAAAAGGCCTGCATTAGGGCATTCACACCGGTCTTTATAAAAGGCGATTTCTCTTTGATGAGAAAATTAGAAAGAAAAATTTTTAAAATAATTTTGTTAATATCCAGGAAATTTTTAAAAATATTATAATAAATTTATTTATTGAGAAATTTACCATTCATAATTTTTTTATAAAAATATTTTTTTTACCAAAATAAAATAAATACATCAACATATTATTTTAAAATTTATTATTATTTTCTATATTAATATTTTTTATATATAAAAATAATTTTTTTTAAATCTGGTATAATCCATTTTCATTTTGTATGAGATTCACACCAAACAAGCCCAAATTGATTAGATTAGGACTTTTAATCTCAAATTTTTATGTCTGTTTCTTGAAATTTGGAGTGCTTATGTTGAGCTTTTCTATTACTCAAATAAAATAAAACTATAATCTTTAAACTAGATGTATTTTGCCTTTTTTAATTGTTAAAACATGTTTATATATCTGTGAACTATATATTCAGTACGTAAAAATATTTGACAAAAAGTTTACTGCAATTTTTGTACTATTTATTTTTCACTAGAAATATCAAATTATATGGTTATCAAGGTTTCAAGGAAGCCGATACGGAAACCACATATATCAAAAAAAAAAAAAAAATTTCAAGGAAGCATTTGCATCCTCCATTTGATCATCAACATTTTCAAAATAGTAAAAACATTGTCGTTAACATACACTCGATTTCAGACACATACAAGAAATTATTATAGGTCTCAAAACAAGTGAGAATGCGAACCAACGACGACGTAAATTGAAAATTCTAAGAACCGAACCTCCAAATTTCCCATTATCTACAGACAGCAATCAAATTGATGATGCTTGATTCTCTCATACAGAACTTCACACACATATTATACATAAGTTCTGAAAAACATTAAAAGCTTGCGCCGACCAAATCATAGAGAACATGATGACACTAATTACGAGAAACTTAAATTTCCAACGCAAGCTTCGATTCGAGTTGCATATTACAAATTTAAATAAATAGTCCACTGAGGAGCTAGCCGAAAGAAAATGAAAATCCTCCTACGATCATACCCTACAAATCAACTACAATCATATGACTAAAATGACAATCTAATTTCTTAGCATACTTCTTGGCCTAAAACGCCATAGAGCTTCAGGGTAATCCGAAAGGCGCACCTTTCAACTCGGAGGTCCTTACTTAGCAACTACGAAACAACTGCACAAAAAGCACGATTACTCAGCTTAGACAACATAGTAAATTGCGCAAGACAGAAAAGAGTATTCAGCTTAGACAACATAATAAATCACTTATGACATTGCTAAAGCAAGTTGATCATATGCACTATCTTTTCGTTGTCCTTTTTTTTGGGGTGGAAGCAGATAAACACAAACATACTGAAGTCGTGTACGGAATTGGAGATAAAAAGCCGAGCTATCTATTCAGTATAAAATATCCTCGTTTTTGTGGGGATACTGAGACTTGTATGTCAATGATAAGCATGCGAGAACATTGCATCCCCACATTGCCGAAGAGTTTTTCCTCCTTTGGAACATCAGCAAAAATATACACACAAACAACGAAACAATAAGTTGTGTAGCACTTTTTCACAGATAATGGAGATGCACCTTACAAAGTACAAACTACCATGGTTATTATGGAACTAGGTTGAGTGCTTCTCGAAAGAAATATGGGTAAACTTAATGAAGCATCAAGAAGAATTCTAATCCAAAGGCCAAAAACTTGGAGAAAACTTAACACCCAATGTAACAAATTTAACAAGCCGATGAAAGGAAACCAACCATTTAGAGCTATATCTCCAAAAACTCAAGAACCGAGTCCTCAGAACTTTTGGCAGTTTCTCGTCTACTGTTAATAGAAAATGCACAAGAAGAAACACATATTGATGGACAAGTGAAAGAGTGGAAGTCCTTACCCAGAGGTATCATTTAGCCTGCACCATCCTCAACAAACTAGAAGCAAACAACCGACTAATAAAAGTAACCCCTGCACTTTAATGATCCGCACATGCACTTTTTCCTCCTATACTCAGCATTGCCAGACCGAATTATGCCATAGTCAAACGTCAACTCTCTCATTGGAGCAATATTATTAATCGCAAAAAACACAATATGAAGATGAGATTCGTTATCCCTCTCCCTCATCACGGGCTGCCAATACACATTGGGACTACAACTATGGTTCATAAATCGAGCTACGTTTCCAACATTTTTAGCACTTATGATGAGAGGGAACGGCAGCTTCGACAACTCATCAGAATCATCGATCATGATCTCGTGCGGTTCATATCTACGAGTAGAATCAAAAATAAAGTTATCATCATTGTCCCTCCCACACTGCTCTTTGGTGGACTTATCAATGACTTCCCCAGCATATTCGCAGATAAAAGTACCCGAACGAATCGGGTCCAAAGACCTTAGACCCCAACCCTTATCCCTTGTTTTGAAAACCTCGAGATGGACTTTCAAACCCCCTTGGGTCACTCGGTTTCGACAGCCAGAGGGGCATGAGCACGAAGAACCACACTCATGAATAATTGATTTATACGTCATAAGAACCCCGAGCACATTACAAGGAAATAACCCCCCATTTCTCTGAACACAAGGGCAATTTGGGTCACCCAATTGACATGTGGACTGACAAGAGCAGCTCGAGAGCCGCGGTAAATTAACTGGTCCCGCGTATTTAAGACCCGGAAAATACGTAAAATAAGCAGGCCCTTTTTCATCATCTATTTCGTTTACTAGAGATACCGGTAAAATTTCTCCACCAGAAGTAAGATCTGGCAAGATTACCCCTGGCCTCGAATCCATACCTTCTTTCCATTGCTGAACAGCTTTCCATAGGGCAAACCCTGGGGGCTGACCGGGTATCCTAACCAATTTATACTTGAAAATGTTAAAACCCGATGCACCCTTTTCAATCCAAGACTCTTGGATTTTGTATAGGCCATCATATAAGTATATCTTCCCATTTATAGTTGTTATATCCTTCAAGCCACGAATAACTCTTACCTCATTGCCGCGGTGCAAGCTCTTCTCCAGAGCGAGATTACCCCTCTCGAGCTTCTGATCCGACACGTCTATGAATTTATCTTTCTTATTTACATGCCCACCTTGTCCACTGTAAATTAATACATCCGTGTCCTCATTGTTATCCTCGTATCCTCCAGATGAAACAATGCTAACAGCAACAGGCTCTTCAGTTAGACTGATCTTGAGACTCATGTAATCTATTCCAGCCATAGACGGTGCGTGCATACCCACCAAACATAATTCCATCCGGAAATAGAAAATGTCCCCGATTTCAACACCAGGCACAACCCCAACCCTCTTTGTCATGTTTGTACGAATTCCTTTATTCATGAGGAATGCACCTGACTTCAGGTCCGGGCGCCTGGTAACACCAGTAGTTGGCTCTTTAGAGTCCTCGATTTGCATAATCCTCCTCCGGAGGAAATTCTTTATCATGAGTACGTATCTAACGATTTCTTTATCACCATCAGATTTTCGAGCCGAATCGAACACCATGAGATCGAACAAGGACAAGAAATTATTTGCCACCCCATCCATATCAACATCAGAGTCTGGGTTGTCAGCTCTCAGCTTTCTCTGGGTTTTTTCCTTTTTCCTGCTACCGTTCGTGTCATCATCAGTGGCATGTATAGTGAAACCACTTAGAAATTGCCCATTCTGGTTCTGATTTTCGCTATAACCATCTTGGGAAAGGAAACTTCTCCGAGAGGGGCCCGAGTCTCCATTGGCAGGCCCCGCAGGTGGCGTTCTAAATGAAGATATGGGCACAGGTGCAGGTATTGCACTGTAAGAGTTGGGGGGAAAATTAAACGGGTAAAATGAATTGAAACCAGGTGGTAAATTACCGGTTGGAGGGGCACAAATGAAGGGTGCTGTTTGGGGATATGAAGAAGAAGACATGCCAGGTGGCGAGGAGAACATAGGGACGAGACATCTCAATGGCCTCACGTTCATAACCTTATTCTTGTCGATAGACCCGGATGAAGGAACAGAACCTGAACCCAGCCCTTGTTCCATTTTCAATTGCACAACTTTTTCAAGCCACTTTTAAATTAAAATCCCGGACAGAACGTAACACTTGAATCAAGAATTTCTTTGACAGCTTCCATTTCTCATGAGAGCTACATCTAACCCATCAATAGAAGATAGAGAAACAAAAAGATCGATAAATTGAAGGAAAAATATAAACAAGAACAGATACATGTGGTTATGTTAAGAACAAGATTTCAAGGGAAATGGAAACCAAAATAAAAATGATGGGAAACGGATGGCTATTCATAGGGTTTGTACCTCCAAGTTTCCCAATTCGGTCTGGGAATCTTGGCTTCACTAATATAAAATAGTAAAATTGCTTTACTTATTGCTTCATTCATTGCTTTTACCACATTCATCTATTCTTCACAAAATATTGTGCACATACTAATGTAGTGAGACCTCGGACGTAGAAGTGAAGCCCTTTCTGATTCGTCAAGAAAAGAAGCCAATTCTACACCGTAAAGGAAGCCAAGAACCTAATCACTAATCAGGAGGTGGTGCTAATAAAGATCTCTCTGTAATAACAGATGCAAGTATGCGCTAGCAAGGATCTAAACTTAGAAAGTAATAAGGCGGGAAGACAGAGTGGCGAAAGCACCTTTGTTTGGTATTTCAAGGTAGCAACTTCAGACCCGCAAAGTTATGAATAAATTATTTCTCAGAATGGGTTGACTTTCGGTCTCTATTACCTGAAATCCTTCCCAGATAGTAGATACCCAAATTTAAACAGGAAACCAGATTTTAGCAACTAACTGAAATAAATAAAAAGAAATTCCCCAAATTCAGCTATACCCAGATGCTCAAAATTGAGAAATGGATGTGCATAAGTTATAATCATGATAAGAGGAATCAAAATATCACTAAAAACAAAATACCCATCTAAAAAGGAATAACCTTTGAGCAAGCATGGAAATTAATATACTGATTTAAACAGGAAAGTGGAATTTTAGCTAGCGGCCCAAATATGGATCGGAAATTTTAGCATCACTTCATAGCAGACAGAGGACAATTTTATGCATGCATCAAAATGAAAACATAATCAAGAAGCAAAATAAGCATCCAACCACTTTTCATACTCTAATGCAAAAAATTGTTGAACAAAGAGCAAAAACACTCACAAAACTAGAAATTAATAAAGAAAACCCCCCAAAATCAGCTAAAACCCAAGGTACCCATAATGTTCCACATTGAGAAATGGAGGTGCAAAGTAATAGAACCCTGATAAGAGAAATCTAAGCAACGCCATACACAAAAAACACATCTAAAAGGAGCAGTAAGCATGCATGAGAATGAAGACATAAATTTAAACAGGAAAGTGGAATTTTAGCTAGTAAATAAAATAAACATAAAAAAATCCCCAAATTCAGCTAAAACCCTAGATACCGAAATGTTCCAAATTGAGAAATGGAGGTGCATAATTACTATTATCCTGAAAAGAGAAATCAAAATATCACTAAAAACAAAATACCCGTATAAAAATGAGCGATCTTTGAGCATGCATGGAAATGAAAACACGAATTTAAACAAGAACGTAAAATTTTAGCTAGTAACTCAAATAAAGATCACAAATTTGGCCATCATCCATAACAGACAGAGGAGCAATTTATGCATGCATCTAAATAAAAGCAAAATAATAAAACAATTAATAAGCATGCAACTACTTTTCAAACTGGAGAGTAAAAAATTGTTGAGCAACAACCAAAAGTACCCATAAAAGTAAAAACTTTCGAGCTACTAAAGAAAAGCCCCCAAATCAGCTAAAACCCTCGGTATCCATAATTTTCCAAATTAAGAAATGGAGGTGCAGAAGATTATAAATTCGAAATAATACTAAATACAAAATACCCATCTAAAAAGGAGCAACCTTAAAGTGTGTATTGAAATTAAAACATAAATTTAAACAGGAAAGTGGAATTTTAGCTACTGTGATTCGAATAAAGATCATAGATTTTACCATCATTTAGTGCAGACAGGGTAGTTGAAGTGAGAGAGTGAGAGAGCAAAGCAGATCTCATATATACCCTTAAGATTTATTTATTTATGGAATAAAAGAATGGATATTTTTTTCTTCTTCATTTGGAGAGGCGTCTGATCACTGATGCACTATGAAAGTGGGGAGAGAGAGAAATGATGCCAGGTGTCAATATGGGATTGGTGTAAAAACTTCCATTCCCAATTAACAATTTTTATCAATTATAGTTTTTTCCACGAGGTTTATGAAATTTGGAAATACCCCTTGATTTTCCGAAATTACACTATACCCATAAAAAAATTTAGAGCAATGATCTGCGTATAAATTAGTACTACGAAAAAAATTATACAAATTTGTATTGTATGTTACATAACTAACCACATCATCATTTTAAGGAGAAGAGAGTACTTGAAGATGTGTCTAGACCATACTTAATTTAAGTTTGCATAACTTTTTTTTTTTTATACAAATACTTTGCATGTATATTATTATTATTTAAAAATTTTTATATACCGAGTAAGATGCTGTTAAAATTCTTCTAGCAATCAAACTCTCTCCAGGAGTTAATTAGCGCATCGATTTCCTCCTCTTATTACAATAATAATCGAGCAGTAAAATAGAACATGAAAACATAAGCTCTCAACTAGAGAGAGGAGCCCAACGCTCTTTTGAAGAATGAATCGAGCCGAATATCATTTGGAAAAAATTTTGCGGGGAAGATTGGATTGTGCTCAGGTCCTATGGCAAATAAGTTGTCGCAGATGATGGTGGCCTCATTCCTTGAACCATGTTCTTCCGGAAAAAGGTATGTGTCCGCTTACCTAGATTCGGCATAGATATGGTATCCTCTCAACCTGATAGAAATTGATCGGACCGCCCTCCTTTCTCCTGCCATCATTGTACTGTAGCATTATTATCTTAGTTTGATTAACTACGAGAAATTTTGATAATACTCCTATTAATAGACAATTAAATTCGATGAATAGCTCACGGTAGATTATTTTTGTTCAACTATGCAACACCTAAGTCACACGTAGTTAAACGAGTAATTTCATGTAAGCTATTCATCGTTCACATGCATTGTATACCCTACTAATGGACGATTAAACTTGGATAAACCTACCACAAAAGGTCCCCTGTAATACATACCATGTCAGAAGGATGACCAGACCAATTTATAAAATATTACTTAGAGATGTGAATTAGATTGATTTAAATATTTCAATCCAAACTAAATATGTTTTAGTAGGTTTAGGGTTGAATGAAAAATAAGTTTGAATAGAATTTGGATTCAATCTTCAATTTAATATTTAAATTTTGGTTTTAATTGAATCCGGTCCACAGCATATCCTCCCTACTTTATTGGGGATTCTCTCTAATTATTCCAATAATTTTTCTTTCCAATAAAACCCTTTAGCTTAGCTTCTTGAGCATAAAACATCATGTGCATTTGCCACTTTTTTTTTTTTTTGCCATTAATACATAATAAAATCCAAATTAATTATGCAAATCATCAATTGACTCAACAATCTATAAGGCATGCGAATATGTATTGTCCATTTGGTTTTGTAACTCTACTAACTCTAAACAATTTAATAGCTTAATATTCGTACTTATTTAATCGATGATTCATGATAATATCAAATTATCTAATTTCCTCTTGTTTGAAAGTATGGATAAGCTCATTGTTTGTCACTCTCATTTCTAAAATATACTTTCCAAATTTTAAAATTTGCACTTTTGTTAAGTATTTTACTAAGAGCACATTTAATCATTTGAGGTTTGTATGTGTAATTAGTTTTGCAAATTAAACTTCCAACTTTGGGATACAAGAAGTTGTAAAACCTTTTAGTTTTTTCCCCTGCTAAATGTGTATTAAGAGCTATTATATTCTTTTGGGCATTCATATAACCCAATTTAATTTCCTTAATTTTTTTTATTTCTTTTTACAATCACGTTCTCAAGACATAAAGATTTGTCTATTCAAGCAAATTTGTTTTTCTTTTTTATGATACGTTTATTCTCTATTTTGAAATAAATTATATAACGCACTTTCTGTAATGATTTGTAAGGGATGGAGATAAAATTTAGGTATTACTTGACGTAGGATGACTACAAAGAATAATGAGAATAAAAGAAAGCAATAGAGCTCGGCTATAAAAAATAATAAAAATAAAAGAAAGTAAGATAAATTAACAAATTCTCAAATTTTTATTATTCAATTAGTTTGCCAGGAAACAATTAAAGAGATCATATACATAGACCTTAAGAAAATCACCTAATATTAAACTAAATCATTCTAAAAAAGGAAATAAATTAAACTAAATAAAATGTTGACTTATTTGAATAAATAAATAAATTAAATATCCGAATCTTCTTTATTGATCTCCATCATTCTTCTCCG
>MKEJ01055677.1:0-11434 GCA_001753735.1 Embelia ribes
AACGGATCAAATTTATATTAAATTTGATTCGCTTATTAAACCATGGAGATTAGAGCAATAGAATGCTACTGTTAGTATTCCCGTGTCCGATGCATTAAGCCATGGGAGGGTTATCTGCTTTTGTGGATTACAAGGTGCTATAATCCGTTTGGTAAGGAGTGTCTAATACTCTTTAAAAATATGTAAGGGTGAGAAAGAATTTTTCAGCCATAAGAATATAATTTTTTAAAATAAAATTACAAAACTATCCTTGAAAATTTTTATTACAAAATTTTGTATTTGGCTAAAAATGTGTCTGAAGCTTGCTCAAAAATCAGAAACCCAACTTCTATAGTCCGTCAATAAATAATACAAACAATTTGATCAATTCACAAATATTGATATTAAGATCAAATCAACTCTATCATTATGTGTCATTTTCTAACCTTCTAGCAAGGAGCTGGGCATTGGTCACCAAATTTATCTAAAATTATAATAATTGGACATTCCAAATAAAAAATTAGTCAATTTTGTAACATAGAATGCAAGGCTCTGCTAATTGTTTTAAGATTTATAAATTTATAATAACGTGTTTACCAATATAACGGGTGGTAAGGATATGTTTGGTAAGTTTAGAACTTAAAATGATCTAAAATAACTTTTCCGAATGATAAATTTTGAACAACAGTTTCGTATTTTGGGCTTCTAAATAAAAAATTTAATTAAGGCCTATAATATATATTTGGAAAGATTTATCAATTATTTACGACTTTTGCATTTTGAAAAAAGACCAACTCGAAGTAAAAAAAAAGGTCAAAGTAGGTGTTGAAATAATCAAGAATGTTGTTTCCTAGTTTTGAGTTTTCGTCCGGATCAATTGGAGTTTGTCCGGACTAAAAAGAGCGGTCCAAAGACTTATCCGGAGGCTGACTGGTGACAGATAGACTGTCAGACAGATCACGAATCTTACAATTTTTATCTCTCGTTTTGACGAACAAAACATTTTATATATCAGAAAATGCGATCAGGGTAGGCAAAATAGAGAGAGAAATAGGGTATGTGTCAAAATCCATTGATTCTTGGTGGTAGATTGCTCGGATCAACGATTTACGTGCGGATTTAGATCCCTTTCTTCTTTCTTGTCACATTGAGGTAAATTTCTATATGAGTCTTTCCGTGTTTCTTCGTATCTTTTGGTTCACAAACAATTCCTTATGTTTCTATAGATGAATTGTAGTTCAATTCATCATTGAGAGTGAAATATACTTATTTTGCGCATAAGTGATTCATGTTCGATGGTGGTCAAAGAAGGCGATAACTAGGGTTTCATTTTCGAGTGCCTCGAGTAATTCCTCTCGCATAATCACAGGTGCAGTTAGATTTTACTATTTTGGGGTTAGAATCACAAGTTATTATGTGATTTTGTGTGCATGATTGTTATCACGTATTTACATGTCTAGCTTGGTGATAGAGTTTGGGTGTTGTGATGTGATTATGAGTTGGCATGATATGATTGATAACTATACATGAGGAAAATAAAATTGAATTGTGTGATGTGACTATGAGTTTGACATGATATGTAATTGATATAAATTGATAATTGAGAATCGATTAATATAAAACTGAGTCGTGTTAACCAAAGAAAAAGTTTGCAAACTTATGACTTTAAAACTGTGTTGAGATGAGTAAGACTATGGTTTATATTGAGAGGGTACCGATAATTGACCTTAAAAATTAATATACTGCTTATATAGGGTTTTGAAGATTGACCCTATAATATTATCATATTTAGAAGGTGCAGAGAATTGACCCTCTATGTGCTAATATTCATGGGTTCCAAGTGGAACCTAGGGTAGAGAAGACTATCTACAAAACCTTTGCGCGCAAAGTCACGAGGAGAGGCAGAACCTATGGTGTGAGTCAAAAATGTAAAATATGAGAATTATAAAACTGAGACATATGGAGATGCTGTGATATATCTTTATGAGCATGTGTACTTATTGGCTACTGTATGAGTTGTTTTTCCATATGTGTTTTACTGATGTGTATCATATCATAGAGTTTTTACATGCATAATTTCTTGTGGTTTCTGATACACAATTCAGTATTTCTAGCCATCTATTTGAGATATTTTGTCTTTTATATTTTTCCTTTTGTAAAATCCCAAGGAGGAACAGGTACCGATGGTTCTTAGATACGGGATTAGAGAGGCGTTTAGAGCTTTTCGAAGGGTCGTTAGTGTTTCACTTGTTTTTGAGTTTTTATTGTTTATTGTTTCGGTTGACAAGCCAAATGATGTTTAAAAGATGGTGTTTGAGTTACTTAAGCAAATTGTAACTGATATTCTAGTTGAGCATTCATAATGCGGGTTTATGTTATATGCGTGTTGTGGTGTAAATCATATGTTTGGGAGATTGTGAATTCCAGAGTGTGACAGTTTGGTATTGGAGCTCAAGATATACGAAATACCTTGAGAACTGTTAGATGTCGAGTTATGTATAAGTCATCGAGTGAGCTGTATCTAGGAGTTGGGGTAGGTGTCTAGGAACTTGGATGCCTTATGTGCTTTGGCATGCCTTTGAATGTTTATGTGTTTTGGGTGCTTAATCCATTAATTGCATTTTTTTCTGAGGAATATTTTCTACTTGTAAACTCGTGGTTTGTTCTAGGCAGAGGTCCACGTTTAGGTCTGTGCCAGATAGGTAAGGGATGCCTTGTTGGTCCAATATAGAGCTTTACCTGTGGACAAAGTTGGATGACAAATTATTGTGATTTTCTTTTCGAGATTCTTTTACATTTAACTATAATGTGAACATGGATTGATTGTGGTTAGTATAGGGATGTGGTAGATGTAATTGAAGTAGTTGAGTAGTTTCAATGAGTGTGGTGGTTTTATTTTTGTACCACATGTATATAAGGTGATATCATAGCCACTTGTTAGCAGTAAACATTGATAAGAAGAAAGTATTGTAAATCTTATTGTTTTGGAGCTTGAACGAGAAAGTATTTAAAATCAATGAAGTTAGATGTCACTTCTTCAATGAAGAAGAAGATAAAGATATCGAGCAGTGATATGGGGTAGTTTTAAATACATCGGTAGTAGAATTGCTGGAGTTATAACCATTTGGACTAATGTAGAATTTCTCCTACTTTCATTAAGGACGAGGGAGCTTATTGGGGGAGCAGATGAAACTTTGATTCAATGAGTAGATCCTGGATCTTCAGAAGAGTTGAATATGTTTAGAGTTTTAGTATTAATGATCCAATGGTAGTGGTTTATGAATCCTATAAGTAGAACATGATTTCAGTACCCTTAAAGAGTCAATGAGGTGGCGACATTGACAATGGGATACTATTTAACTCGGAAAAGAAGCCTTGAAGTAGTAGCAAAGGCTTACTAAATGTTGGGGGTAATAAATTTATTGTCGGATTACAAGATGTTATTTTACTAACGTGTTATTCCGGAGATGATGTGATGAGAATAAAGGTTTATTCTTGCACCAAACTTTAGGTTCTTCCCATTCTTTTCCTTCTACGAGTCTTTAGCGTTCTTGTGTAGGAGCTGAGCACTCCAAATTCTTATGCTTTGTGAATACACTATTGAGCGTAGATGTATTCTTAATATTTCAATTCTTGACGTAGTTGATTCCGATTTAGAGTCACAATTCTGCATGTGACATCATTCTTGTCATTGATGTGTCTAAGTTAGATTCAACCATAGTGGTGGATTAGTTGTCTTTCTATCAATGTGGTAGTCAGAGTGATTGTCCTTAGATCTTGTTGCCTTCGAAAACTAGAGATCACTATTCAATCTGTGGACAAGCAAGATGTGTTATATATTTATGAAGTCGTTGAACTTGGAACTGGAGTGTTTTGATGTGCTTGTGTCCATGGATATGCTGTCAGGCGTTAGTATTGTTCTATGTTTTCTCTAATGTTATTGCTTTATTTTAATTTCCAACTTGTATCTTGAGCATGATCTTCTAGTCCTTTATATGTCCGATTTGACGTTATTCTAGACATGTATTGGTTGTCGTCCAATCATGCTATTTTCGAGTATGACCGTTGATAGGTTCTACTATTTCTTGAGGAGAAAATACTTGTCAGTATATTGAAGAATCTATTTCATATGATCTTAAGAGACCAATTGGGGATGCCCTCAATAGTCTTCTCATCAAATCTTTCTATTGCCATTGTTAGGGAGGCATTCCAAGAGTTACCTTCTGTGTTCTATGATTTCAGTTATATCTTACCAGATAATCTGTGAGTTTCGGAAGGAATGAAAGAGATGAGGTTCAGCTGGAAGATGTATTGAGTAGGGGTTCATTTGTTTGGGTATGTCACCATGGAAAGCACAAATACTATTGGTGCAAGGGGATGGATGATGCGAATAGGTATTGACTACATAAGGTTGAATCGGATTACGACTAAGAATAAAGGTTCGTTGCCAAGAATAGAGTATAATAATGTGTAGAACTAGTATGAAGTTGGGGTAGCAGTAAAGTTGGAATTGTAAATGGTAATTACCGAGTTATATATTGAAATTGTGTAACGACATAGGAATGAATATCAAATTTGAAGAGTATTGTACTAAGATATAGATACGTTTGAATTAGATATTCTTAGAAGTGCACAATGATCGGGTTGAAAGGCTGCAAATAGTCAAAATGGGTATGAGGTCTAGTGATGACAAATGATTATAAATAACATATAGAATAGTTAAAATTTGGAGACATTTTATACTAGAGATTGAAGTATGGAGAAATAGTGATATGATGATATTTGATTTATATGGTGAGATAGGAATTTAGATTTTAAGGACTTGGACAAGTGTACTGAGTTATCAGTGTACAATATGTGAGTAATATTTGGGTCATACGAGTGGAGTTGGTGCATTGTGATGAGAGTAAAAGAGATGAGTTAGAGTCTAAAGAATTGGAAGTGTTGTATTGTGTGAAAGAGGTGTTTGGTTAAGAGTATATTTTGTGTATTAAGGTATTAGAATGATAAAACTGGTATAAATTGTAGAAATTACTCAGAACATAATCTCAAGAGTGGCGAATATGATTATATAAGTATTGTAGATAACTATGAAAATGCTTGAATTAGAGATTAGAGAGTTTTAGAGGGATCTAAAGTAGTAAATAAAATATTTGAATACCACTTGGAGATAACTTATTTTAATTATCAAGTTATGTATAAGTTAAGAGATTTTGGATATATTTTAGTGATCTATATAATAAAGTGATATAACTTGGAGTTGTTTTACTGTATAGATTTGAGTAAAAGCCTAATTGTAACCGAACCGATAAATATAATATATTATGAGTAAGTAGCAAATGAGAGCTATTGAAATCAACGAATTGAATTGGCAATGAGAATTCTAGAGGCATGTAGAAAGTTTAGGGGTAGCAAAAAAGAGAACATTGAGCATTTGGAGATGTTGTATTAAGAAAATTGAGTAACGGGGAGATAGAGTTAGGCAATATGATGAGTTGGGTTGCAAGGTCCTATAAGTGGGAAGATTGAATCAAAATTGTAAGATTACATAAAATATGACAATTTTGGAGATGTTTGATTGGGAGGGTTGAATTATAAAATATTATTGAAGACAAGAGCTACCAAACGTATGCGATCGAGAAGTTTGGGAAATGTAAAAGGAGTATTGGATGTGACTAGGAAGCATTGAATTATAGAGATTTTTGTGTTGAGATGGAGAAATTGGTAAATATGGAGAGATAGTACTTTGAGAATGATAGAGATAGTGATGGAAGATGAAATATAGAGTAATAGTGTCGAGTATAAGTCACAGAATTGTTAGTGTGGGTGGCATAAGGCTGTCTTAAAGATTTTGTATGATTTAGTGATGGGGTTGTTTAACATTATGGAGCCTTGGTGTTGGTGGTATACTTGAATATAGGATGAAGTGTAGTAGCATGGATAAGAGATTGAGATAGAGTGATGTTGGATTTGCGTCTCGTATTGAGGTTGTCGCTATGTTTAAACCTTAGGAGAATGACCAATCCAAGGATTGATGTGATAGTAGCGAGCCTTGGAAGACGTTTATTCTGAGGTGTCAGTAGCATTGATTTAGAATGGTAGTTGGGGTTTTGTTAGAAGTCGTCTATCATTAGATTCTTATTAAGATACATGTACTGCTTGCTAATATGTGTGTAACATAAGAGTCTTGGAAATAATTATTTTGTACTAAAATGTGGAGAAGGCCAATGGGGGTTAGATTGTGGTGTTCTACGAGTATGAAACTATGGGTTGTGGCATTAAAGGAAGATTGGGTGTAGGCTATGGAAATCTAGGTGAGTCTAGTATTTCAATTATCTATGACTTTTGTGTTTTGGGAAACGACCAACTTGCAGTAGAAAAGGGTTCAAGTAGGTGTTGAAGTAATAAAGAATGTTGTTTTCTAGTTTTGAGATTTCATCCGGACCAATTGGAGTTCGTCCGAATGAAAAAGGTATGTCATGAGTCTATCCGGAGGTTGTCCGGCGACGGACAGACCGTCGGACAGATCGTGAATCTTATAATTTTTATCTTACGTTTTGACGAACAAAATGTTTTATACAACATAAAACACAAACAAGAGATGCGAAATAGAGAGAGAATAGGATTTATGCCAAACCTAATGATTCTTGGTGATAGATGATCCAAGTGCGGATTTGAGTCCCTCTCTTCTTTCTTGTCGCGTTGAGGTAAATTTTTCTGTGAGTATTTCTGTGTCTTTTCGAGTCCTTTGGTTCACAATCAATTCATCCTGTTTTTACTGATGAATTGTAGTTCAATTAATCAATTGAGAGTGAAATATACATATTTTGAGTATAGGTGATTCGTGTTTGATGGTGGTCATAGAAGACGTTAGCTAGGGTGTCTTTTTCGAGTGTTCCTGAGTAATTCCTCTCGCATAATCATAGGTGCGGTTAGGTTTTATTATTTTGTGGTTACAACAACAAGTTATTATATGATTTTGTATGCATAATTGTTATTATATGTTTACATGTGTAGCTTGGTGATAGAGTTTGAGTATTGTGATATGATTATGAGTTTGGCATGTTATAATTTTGTAACACTCTAAATTTTTTGTCTTTAGCTCAAACAATTGGCACATATTAGATAACAATCAACAAATTCACTCACTCTATTGATATGTTAAATTAGTCGACCCATTCAAGCGGTGACAATTTTTAAAAATAGGACACGTGTACACTTTGGGACGTGTCCCCTTCATAAGCAGCCACCTCTGAATGTTAAAAACTCAAACCTCTGTAAAAAGTGTTATGCACCATAACATACACTCATACACAAAGAATTTTGATAGAGATTGGAGTGAGAAAGAGGAAGAATTAGAAAAGGAGCTTGAGAGTTTGTCAAGTCTAAGCCTGTATATGTATCAATACTAGCTTCCTAACTATTATATACCACAATTGTGAGGTAATAATCCACTTCCCTATTAAGTTATTGACGAAGACTCGAAGTTTATCATGTTTATACCTTAAACAAGTGTAAAATCGATGAAATAATGATGTTTTCGTTAGAATTAAATCATGTTTTTGTGAAATTATGATGTAACCTTTAATAAGTGACCATGTGCATAACTAAATTATGGCTTTGAAAGTTTTGTAAGTAAAACTTTGAGGTTTGAAATTGGAATAAACACCAAAACAAGCTGTCTTTAACTGGAACAGGGCAATCAATCGACTGATTGTTACGGGCAGATTTAGAACTGAATTACATATGATGTTTTCCAGCCATATATGCCTTTTTCATACCCGAGACTAAGAGATTTAGCAACGCCTTGCCAAACCAGCGTCGTTTGTGATAAGAAAACGAATTTAAAATTGATATAATTAATGTACATTATATGCATATTATTGTATGCTGACGTGCATATTCTGTGATGTATGGATGTGCTTTGGTGTATTAATTTAGATGCCTTGGTTGCGATTAAGCATTTATGTGATAACAAATATGTTGTTGTAAGTAAGATGGCGCAAATATGAGACATGTGGCATATTAATATGTGTTTAAGTTAGTAATATTTTTTGGGAAACACAGTTTAGCAATTTGTAAAAATATGTGGCATTTTGAGAAATATAGTATTTTATGAAAACAAATTCGGGCTTGGCGGCACATTTTTGAAAACTAAAATTTGGTGCATTTGGCACATTGTATGGGAGTGGGGGACAGATTCTCGTTTAAGTACCAAGAGAGTCTTTCGAGAGACTCAGGGTGTGGATGGGCACCAATTTATAAATCTTTATGCATAAAGTCCTGGAGTATATTTTTCGAGTGTGCATGAAGACATGATATGTCTCTTATGAGTTATGGTTGCGAAAAGATATGTGAACCTTGTGGCAGTATATTTTATTCCATTATATACTTTAATTAACATAGTGAATATTGTTCTTTAATTAATTCCATCTGCTTGTTGTTGATCAACAGACAGATAATGGAAAGTAAGTAGCTGAAGCATGAGGAGTTAGAAGATAAGATAGTAGATAGACAGCTTCCCCTCAGAGCCCTAGTTGGAATGTTCGTATAAATGTTGTGTAACTGTATTCAAGAACAAGTTTTGTGAACTTACGAGCCCCTATTTTATAAATCTACTTCAATGTTTGAAGGCTCATCTTTTGTAAACGACATCTTATTTAATATATGTGTTTAGCTATTTAAATCATTTCATTCGCATTATGCATTTTAAAATTAACATGATGGGTAGTTTTTAGTTTCGGCCTCGTGTTATATAAAACTATGTTTTTCTTAAAAAATCTTTCATGCCCGGGATTCTCGGATTTCAGGGCCGTGGCAGATTGATAACTATAAATGAGGAACATGAAATTGAATTGTGTGATGTGACTAAGAGTTTGACATGATATGTAATTGACGTAAATTGATAATTGAGAATCGATTAATGTAAAACTAAGTTGTGTTAACGAAAGAAAGAGTATACGAACTTAAGAGTTTAAAACTATATTTAGTTGAGTAAGACTGTGGTTTATGTTTATAGGGTGTCGAGGATTGGCCCTCTAAATTAATATCTTGCTTATATAGGGTGATGAGAATTGGTCCTATAATGTTATCATGTTTAGAGGATACCAAGAATTGACCCTCTAGTGCTAATATTTATGGGTTCCAAGTGGAACCTAGGATAAAGAAGACAATCCACTAAACCTTTACGCGTAAAGTCAAGGAGATATAGTATGCCCCATAGTGTGAATTTAAAAAGTGAAACTAAAGATGTAAAACTGAAATACATGGAGATGATATGTTTTTCTATTATGGGTATGAGTTTTCTTTGGATGATTTATTTATATGTGATGCATATTAGTGATATTTTACTATTGTTGTAGCATATTCTAAATTTATGTTACATAATTTCTTGTGGTTACTAGTTCTCAATTCAGTATTCTTAACAACCTGATTGAGATATTTTTCTTATTTCTTGTTTTTTCCCTTTGTAAAACCCCAAGCAGAAATAGGTACTAGTGGTTCCCATATCTAAGGCTAGAGGGTCGGTTGGAGTTCACTCAAATAGTTTGGTAGTAGTGGTCCTTGTCATTATGAATAGTTGTTATTTTTTTATTTTCAGTCGTTGAGCCGAGATATGTTTTGAAATTGGTTATAGTTATTGTATTTTACATTGTTAAAAAAACAAGAGGGCAATATATTTTTAGGTCGAGATGGTATTTTTGAGTTATTGGAGTTACTTTTATTTGAGATTCCAGTTTGGTTGTATGATGATTGTGTATTTTTAGTGTGTGTTGTAGTGTAAATCACATGCTCAGAAAATGGTGAATTTCAGGGCGTGACAATTTAGAAGTAACTTAGAATATTTGTAGGAATAGTTTAACTTTTCAATTTTACAGAGTAGTTTGTACAGTCATCTTGAACAATAAAATCATTCTATTTTTATTGTTCATCAGTATGCCTACTACTATTAAAAAAATCATGAAACTAAGATGTGGAATCACAAATGTCCTTAGAGAAAGAATTAACATCACTCCAGCAACTAATCGAAGAATTATTTCCCACATTGAATGGGGTTTCTGCAGCTTGGGATCAACAATTTTTAGCACAAGAAGGAGGGCGTTGTCAAAACTAATTTAAAGTTATGGCATATACTAGGAGGAATCAAAACACCCAAAAAGAATATGAAATTTAAGAAAACGTTGTAAGGGAAGCCTTTGTTGGCTTAGTTCTGATGATCTATGGATCCAAAATTGATCATATGAGTTATCAAGTATTATCAAGGAACAACCAATCCAATGTTTATAAGGTTGGTCAAACTAGTAGCCATGAAAACTTGATCATTCAAAATATGATACAGCAAATGGCACATACCATATCAAACCCAAATGAAGATGATTCAAATGAATTTATAAACATCATAAAGAAAATTATTGGTCTTAGATTCACAGACTTTAACTAAAACTCAAGGAGTGACTCGTGTGCCTAGGAACAACAACTCCACAGTCACATCAGGTATATAGTAACCATGTTTTTTATACGTAAATTATCTATAATTATAACAATAATCCAAACCCAAAATACAGTTATGAAAAATAATACACCTAGGCCGAGAAATAACTTTAATGAAGTTAACAATAATCAAAATCATAATATTCAGGAGCCTATATTTCAACCATTTTCCCACAACCACCACCTAGATATATGCTACAAGGTAATTAGAATGTACCAAATTATGGCAAACCATTCTTACCCAATATTGGAAATCAAGTGACCAATAATCCTCAAGGAATTAGTACCCAAATTTTGGAAATATTCCAAGAAGTATATGATCCTAGCATTAAAAGGGCTGAAAGCCCAGAAATGTTGGAGTTCCCCATCATTCCTGTTCTCAGAAGAAGAAAATCACTTAACTTTAGAACATGTAGGTGGTTTCCATTACAATTTGGTGACTTGAAAAACAACTAGTTTCAGAAAATAAAATTATTTCCAAGTTCACTAATTAGGAGTACTTTCACTTGGTTTATGAATGTGCCACCCAACTCTATACATACTTAGCAAGACATTGAAGATCAATTCCATACTCAATTCTTTAAGACTGAACGTGAATTTTTAATGATAGACTTGGCCAAATTAAAACAAAAAGCCAATGAAATAGAAGAAAAGTTTATAGCTAGGTTCAAAAAGATTAGAATAGACAATTATCTATTAAATATCATTTGTAATATTGTCTTGCTTTTATTGTTTATAGTTTATAATTATATAAGACCTCGAAAATGATAAAATCTATTGAGCGATGATCCACTATATTGACAGACAGTAATATTTTTTTTGTATTATAAACGGCACTATTTGAAAATGTTGGCACACCATGATTTGAACCCTGAGCTCATCAATGACCTTCTTAACAAGAAGTTAGTGTAACGTCCTGAAATTTCACAATACATCTTGAGCATGTTACTCACACAATATCGCA
>MKEJ01055679.1:0-12344 GCA_001753735.1 Embelia ribes
TATACATCATCCGCATCCTTGTAGTATATACTCTTATATATATGTGTGTGTGTGTGTGTGTGTGTGTGTGTGTATACATCTCCTTGTGAAAATATTCTTTTAATCGTAAGAAAATATCCAGTATAAACTCCTCGAGTAATTTTATTTTTTTTCGCATTAAAATAGCATTTCTTTGTACTAAAAATATCATTTCCAACTCATACGTTTTTCAAAACCTGAAATATTTAAAAACCAATTTTTATACTATTCAAGTACGTACGTATATACATATATATATACACACACATACATATATATATACACACACACACACACACACATATATATATATCTACGATTCGATACATAATGAGTAGCAACAAGGATTTCGACATGGCCGATCTTGGCTCCAACCTCCCCGCCGCCGCCGCTGGTATTTCAAACCCTTAACCCTGATTTATTAATTAATTACCCCTAATTTATAACTTTGTTTTTGATTAATTGAATTTGAAATCTGTTTTTATTTTTTATTTTCGTTTCGTGTTGCAGCTCTTAGCGCGGAGGATCGTGCTGGTCTTGTTAATGCCCTAAAGGTTAGTTTTCCACCCGTTTTAGCTGTTGTGTGTACATGGATATGTATATAATTTTGTTTGGGAATAATACAAAAGTAATAAAATTTGCCCTTATCAATAACATATTGAGCTTTTAGCTTGTTAAATTTATCCTACATCGGGAATATTAAAGCTTCGATTGTGTCTGTCCCACACATAAGAGGGTATTGGAGTTAATGTAAAATAATAAAAATTTTATGGGTTTGATTCTCAACGGAAACACTCTAAAATTGGACATAATTAAAAAAAGAGAGAGAGAAAGATAAAGAAATTTCACTTCTTGTGGCTCCCTACAAAATTGAGTCAAGACCGCACACACGTAAGGGGGTTTTGGAGATAATAGAAGAATTGACACTTACAAATTCAATGGTTTGCAATCAGGATTTCTTGATTATTTATTTAGTGGTTTTTTGCATTTTGGTAGAATAAGCTTCAGAATTTGGCGGGGCAGCATACTGACGTTCTTGAGGCTTTAACTCCGAATGTTCGGAAGAGGGTCGACGTTCTGAGAGAGTTGCAGGTTTGGATTCAGCTCGTAATTCCAATTAAGTCCTTTTTGATTGATGTTATGTTTGTTGTCGATTCTTATGTTGTGGTATGATCAGTATTACTTTGTTATGTTTGTTTCATATAGTCAGTATGATGAACTGTAGTTGCTTGCACCTTATATTTGGTTTAATTCAAGTAAGTTTTATAGAAATTGCGTTGTAGAATGCATTGCTATATGTTCTTACAAGATTAGAAGGGAATTTTAAATATAATGTAGTTGATTGTGTGAGTTATAATGTTGATTTTTAAGTTGTTTGGTATTATAACCTGCCCCGAGTAGCAAACTAGTTATCCATGTGTTCCTTATATAGTTGCTTGGAATTGCATTTCTAGTTTGTTGGATTTGCATCCCATGACAACTGATTTTTTGCGTGTGTAATTATGCAAACCTCTGACATTAAATGAATGTAGAAAGTAGTCCTTGGTTCAATTGTTTTACTTGTGAAACATATGTCTCTTTGCAATACTGATTTGAGATGATCAGCCCGTCCTTGAAAAATGACTCCTACGGGTAAATAGGTTACATCTTTGTTCAATACTCTTTGAGAAGATGACTTCATTTTATTGATTTTTTCATAGTAATAAATCAAATTTTCTTTTATCCTAATAATGGGAGAAATTTGGGTTTCCGTTATTGAACATAAAATGTGATTTTTACTTATTATGCTTTTTGAAAAAGTTATGTGTTTCTTAAGAATGACTCATGTAGATTGACTATTGGTGTAATCATCATCATCATCCAATCCTTCAAAATTTCAACAAATTGGGTAGGCTAAATGGAACATAAGACATCAAGTTGGGTAGTTAATGTGAATTTTTCGACTCCATTCATTCATATCGAAAACCAATACGCATGTCCTTTTGTAACACTTGTATTCATATAATTAGAGGTCTACATTTACTTTTTCTATTCATTCCCACTCCAATACTCGCTTATTTTAACCGGTGCATTTATTGGTCTCCTTCGTATGTGCTCAAACCATCTTAAACGGCTTTCTCTTATCTTATCTTCAATTATTGCCACTCCTAATCTAAGACGAATCTCTTTATTAATAATCATATCTTTCCTTGTTTTCTCACACATCCACCTCAACATCCGCACCTCTACTACATTCATCCTGTATTCATCACTTCATTGCCTATTGGTGTAATCTGACTAAAATTATGTTCCATGATAAAAACCCAATCCCAAGCAACTGAATAGTAGTTTGTTTTGTATGGGACTGTCCTTGTTTGGTTTGTCATGTTCCATCCTATCTTTTCTAGATTCAACTGTAGGTAACTTGTTTTAGCAGAGTTTTTTGGTTGTATCTATTTGGATGAACTTGATCAGACAGAGATGTCCTTGTTAGGTTCATTATGTCCTGGCCTTTCATGTGAACTTTGAGAGTAGGTAATTGCAAATTCCAAGGTTTTTGATTTTGTTATTCTTCTTGTCACCCTCAACATTTGCAGAGCCAACATGACGACTTGGAGAAAAAATTCTTTGAAGAGAGAGCTGCACTTGAAGCTAAATATCAGAAGTTATATGAACCTTTGTACTCGCAGGTACCATCAATTTCATTCTTAAAGTCTTGTGCCTTGTCTATCTTAGCTATTTCCACTGTTGCATTAGCACTTGTTTTATTTGAATTTAGAAACTTCGTCAATTTCTGATTTTTGTTTGACCTAGTCATTCTTAGCCAGTAGACTTACAGTGTTCTTGGACATGCTTGCAGAGGTTTGAAATTGTAAATGGTGTTGTGGAGGTTGAAGGAGTTGCCAATGAGGCTTCAGTTGAGCAAGAAGAGAATAAGGGTACAAAAAGTAACCTTTCGACATTGTTTTACCTAGACATTATGGGTTTTGATGTGATATGTTTTGGTTTATAACTTGCAGAGAAAGGTGTTCCCTGTTTTTGGCTTAATGCAATGAAGACTAATGAAGTCTTGGCCGAGGAGGTAATCGATAACATAAATCTTCCTCTCTTCTATTTAATTTTTTGTTCCCACAGGCCTTCCGTTCATTCTGTTTGGCAGACAGGTTGGTATTAATCTGGTATCCCCTTGTTTAGATCTCAGAGCGTGATGAAGAGGCTCTCAAATATCTCAAGGATATCAAGTGGCGCAGGATCGATGATCCCAAGGGTTTTAAGCTCGAGTTCTTTTTTGATTCCAATCCTTTCTTCAAGAACACCGTGCTGACGAAAACATATCATATGATTGATGATGATGAACCTATTCTAGAAAAAGCCTTGGGGTAAGGTTTTTTTTTCGTACAACGAGAGGCAGTACTCTCTGAACTTTATTAGAATAGGGGGCAATAGCTCTATGAATAGAAAACAGAAGAATAATGAGAATAGAAAACCAAGGCTTTATAACACAGTCCTCTACAAGAAACACTAATACTCAACAAAAACCAACCGTCAAAACTTTCTTCCAGCATGCCTCCATGAAGGCATACTCGGTTTATCCGTCAGCCAAGCTTTCTATGCAACAGGAGGCGACTCCATAGCCTTAAAGAATACTGCTTCAGTACCACAGACCCCAATTTAGCAAGTGGATCTCCACCTTATTTCCTTCATGAAAAACATGCACCATCTCGTGATTAATTATGATGGTCCTTTTATCTTACATTTGTCTTGTGTTTATGTAGAACGGAAATTGATTGGCTTCCTGGCAAGTGCTTGACTCAGAAGATCCTAAAGAAGAAGCCAAAGAAGGGGTCAAAGAATGCAAAACCTATTACAAAGACTGAAAATTGTGAAAGTTTCTTCAATTTTTTCAACCCTCCCAAGGTTCCAGAGGATGATGAAGATATTGATGAGGAAACTGTAAGTGCAGAATGGTAATTTTGGCACTGGCAATTACAACCTGATTCTCCCAATAATTGTTCTGTATTGCATGGACAGGCGGAAGAACTCCAGAACCAAATGGAGCAAGACTATGACATTGGGTAGGTCATCCATAATATTCCGTGAGGGTATAGGCAGTTCTTTTTTCCTTCCTTGCCTTAAAATTATTTAGGCAGTTGGTTTTGATGATCCTCCAAGAATTTTCTGGAATTAAATTTTGTGAATGGAAATTCTTCAGAGGTGCAAAATGTAATCAGCGTGTTTGTCTCCTATTTTCTTTTCGGACTCCTATTGTAATCCTTTTTGGCCATATATTTTTAAGGCTCCAAAATTTTGTGCTTTCTGCTTTACTATCCCTTTAAATAATATAAGATAAAAATTGTGATCCCATTTGCTGTAAAGCCATGTCAAGATTTTCCTTGTAAAAAGTTAGATGTCACTTTTTTATAGGCATATAGCTAATCCATGCATGTTGTTTCCATTTGTAGTTCAACCATCCGGGACAAGATAATTCCTCATGCTGTATCATGGTTTACGGGGGAGGCTGTTGAGGTGGATGAGTTTGATGACATAGATGAGGATGATGATGAAGGTGATGAGGATGAAGATGAAGAAGATGAGGATGAAGATGACGAGGACGAAGACGATGACGATGAGGAAGATGAGGGGAAAGGCAGGAAGAAGGTAATAAGTCTTAGATTTATTTTTATTTTTATTTTTTGTTTTGTTAACTCTCTCTGTCTTTTGAGTTTTAGTACGATTTCAGAACATACTAATACATCTCTTCTACCTGTCTTTTGGGTTCCTTTCTTTTATATCAACTTGCAGTCATCGGGAAAGGCGAAATAATTTTTCGATTCAGGTTGTGTTTGGTTGTCCTAAAATTGCTATATGCTTTTGTTTGTCAAGTATATTCAGAGGACCAGAATGAGAGAACTGATTTTTAAACATTTCCCAGAATATGTCCTTGTTCATTTAAAACCAGAAAAAATAATTTCATAGCTGATCAAATCATTATTTTCTTTTTAAGATCTCTATTACACTAGATGTACCACATGCGTAATATAGACGGTTGTGCTTTTCAATAACAACCGACTTGCTGTAAATTTCAGAAGAGTGGAAAAGCATTGACTGGAGGTGAAGGTCAGCAGGGAGAACGCCCTGCAGAGTGCAACCAACAGTAGTACTTCAGTCAAGTAAACGCAGTATGGCGACAAGTTTGGATGTTGTGATGGGGTGTCGTGTGGTTATGAGACATTTCGGTCTTGCTGTTTTTAGGTCTGTATCTTGAATGAGTGGAGCTACACTATGATTTGTTTGGTCACTTTTCAAATTTTTGGGTTGCCATTGTCTGAACTATCAAGAGAGACTACCATAGAGAATATTTGCTTTGGTATTTTGATTATTTCGCTATGTAATTGTAATTGCTGCCTAACCTTGCAAAGATGATATCGTAAATCATGGTTGCAAGGTAAATTTTGCAATGGTGCAAATGTTTTGCTTTTTGATACACCAAATCAACCTGTTGCCTGGAAATTAGAAGTGTCACCGTTGGGCAAATGTAATTTGCTCTTTCTGTTCCATTTTCAAAGAAACATCTTTTGGTTTAGGAGTTGCATCTTAAATATGCACTGTTCATGGTTTATAGCTGGGTGAGACAGCCTTGCCCCTTTGATGAAGTTGATCAATTCCGTGTTTCCCCTCTTATTCTAAAAAATTGGTGGTCAAAACCATTATGAGACACAATTTGGGATTGCTTTTGATCTTGGTCCCCAAGTCATTGGGAATAGTAGTGCTCTTGTTCCTAATTTTTGCTCTCATTCTTACAGTATTTTGAAAACTAGGTTTGGCATTCTTTCGCTTTTGTTCTGTCGACCTGGTAACCTAGCTTTTGGTACCATGCTTTGTCTTTTTTATTTTGTCATTGGAAATTGTAGTTTGTGGCGTTTGTTTATTTTAGAAAATCTTCTAATAGTAGCCTTTGTGCTCTTTTTATTCTTAATTAAATACAATAGAACCACAAAATTAATTGTTAGTATTACCGATGTCTACTTTTGTTTTTCTAAAGAATCACTTTCCCAACACGCACACTAACTTGCAAAATAGTTTTTAATACTCATTTACCGAATTTTAGGTTTATTATACTTTTACAACTGATTTTTGAAAATGTCCTTGAAAAGCAAGTTCTTGAATTAGAAGAGGACTAAGTGGAATTAATTATAAAATTTATAACTCATTTTAGTGGTTGGATCTTTATGCCTTTACTACAAATCTGGTTGATTCAATGCCACGCTCTGATAATTTTGCAGTTTCAATTATAGATTTTTGATGATTATTTTTGTCTAGATTCTCTGGAAATTGTCAATTCAGATTATATTACTTTATTTTGAAATTGTGTTACTTATCTTTCAATTGTGAAAAAAATTCTTATTAAAGTATTTCCCGAGATACTACTAGACCATAAAATATTGTCAATGATTGATACAAGTTTCTGACATATTATGTAACAACCGTGACTTTCCGTTTATATTATATCTCTATGCCGTTAAGGATTGCACTATGTTCTTGAGATAAAAATACCTTTAAGGATCAAAAACATTACTTGGATTAATGTAATCCTAACCTTAATTATGAGGTTCCTTGTTATAAATTCATTATAACCTTTCGTAGATACATTGAACTAGAAGACCACCAAATATACATAAATTATAGGTTAGCTACACTTGGACTCTTTTATAGTTTCTCTCGACGCAAAAGTAATCTTTGCAAAGTAAAAAACGAGTTCGTTTGTAAGTTGCCTTTCGAACCTCAAACCACACAAATAACCTTCCAAAAACGAAAAACATATAAAATTCAAAGATAATACTTTTGAATTTCCTCACTTCAAAGATTATTTATGGATCTAATTTATGTGAGCTTTCTTCATACTCCAAGCGGTGAAGCTTGAGATTTTAACACTTTGAGTCCCATTATTAAAGGCATAGAGATGAGCCCCACTCCCAATAGCCAAACTAGGGTAGCCAATTCATCGCCATCTGGATGTTTTGCTTTGTCGGTATCCGGTTTGTGTCCCTCTCTTCTTCTGCAAACATACATACATATATATATATATATATATATATAGTCAGTAAAAGTGTATATAAGATGCTCAATCAGTCAAATAAATTTTGTGATAAAAAAAAAAAAAAAGTTGCTCCATTTGATGCGAGAACTATCTTACAAAAATACAACGGAGAGGGAAATTTGTTCAAAAAAATCATTAATGCAAGATTTTTTAATTTTTTTTCCTTTACAATTTTCCACTAGAAATCTTACACCAATTTTAATCCGTTCAACATAAAAGTAATAATGTTATTAATAGAGTAGAAAAGTAGCACTATCACATTATTCCGATTACATATTTTGTACATATTGTCATATATGTGAGAAAATTCCGAATCTTACAAACTATCCATTTTTATTTATTTATTTTATTTTTTGTAGTCTCATTGTTGTAGATGCACTAGTTACATATACTAACTCACCAAGCTCCTCAATGAGAGTTTGTCACGAGCAAGATCAATATCCAAAAAAGCTCCATAAGAGGGCTTGTCATAATCTAAATATGCTGAAGACCTGAAAAATAACATTCAATATTAAGTAAATTGCACAAAAAATTAATAATAAACTTAATTACTACTTTGTACCATATTTTTATTTTGGTACGTCCTAAAATAATGTCAATTTTCTATAAATAAGTTCAACGAAAAATTAAACTTTCTAAATTTTTCTTTCACATTAAATATGTTTGGTAATTGTTATACACTAAAATTAAATTTATTTGGGGAAAAATTGCAAACCTAAAACTTATTTAATATTTTTTAGCTCATTTAATGATTTAGTTGTTAAAATTTTGACTTTTCAACCTGGGATAATTTTGGGACTGAAGGAGTATAATATGCTAGTGTGTTATACGTACTTAACAATTAAAGAGGATTTCCATTTCCCAAATAAATATAAAATTTAATAAAAAAAACAATCGTGTTTTAACCCATACCGTAAAATACACATATAATTCTTGTTTTCTTAGAATAAATTTGCTAAAATATATTTTTAAATTAGAAAACAACACATTTGAATGTGACACCAAGGAAAGAGAAGGGGAGAAAAATGTACCTGGACTGGTCACTGCACATGAGAACCATAAATTTGGTCTGAGATTTGAAAATTCTAAAATAGATAGCTGTGTACTCTTCTAAGCCCTTTGATGCTAAGACTAATAGTCCAAATGGGCCGAGCCCACTTCTAACTGATGGCCCCTTTTGACTACACAGCTCTTGTGGGTTTGTCCAGCTTGGGCCCATCACTTTCACCTTGTCAAAGTGGGATATCTCAAAGGTAATTTCCACGTCGGCCTGCCAAATTAATTAAAAAAAAAATTGGATAATAATTTGACAATGTTATGTTTGTGTACAACTCAAAGCAAATAAGTCACCTTATTATTAAGTTAAAAAATAGTTAAATGTTTCGACCATAAAATTTTTAATTTATTTAAGATAAAACAACAAATAAGGTTAACTTAAGAATTAAGTAATTGAATGCAGTCGAGCTAAATAATTAAAAAAATATTGAATATCAACGACACAATGGTTTATTTGCTCGAATTTTTAAAGTAAATAAGTTATCTTATTTTTTTGTTTAAAAAAAGTTTGATGTTCCAACAGAAAATTTTCAATTTACTTAGTCAAAAATAACAATTTAGGTTGGCTTAAAAAACTTAGCAGTAACCAAACAACGGTATCTAAGCAAGGCATATATTCAAGCCTATACCTAATAAATCATTATACTATATAAGATGGCCACACCATGCGCAACCCTATAAAAAAATTAACACAATTAAAAATATGCTTGAACATGCATATATGTTAGAGCTACGTAAACATTTTTAACTACTTAATTGACAATTATTAAGACTAAATTATTAGTAAAGTCTTTGCGAAACTTTATTACGATTTTTCTCAGAATGATTTAGCTGTAATGATTATTACTAATTTCAAAAACTAGAAATAAAAATTTACTCCCTCCGTCCCAAAATAATTGTTCACATTTCTACCTTGGTACGTCCCAAAATAATGTCTATTTTTTAAAAATAATTTCAACAAAAATTTAAACTTTTTAAATTGATCCTTCATATTAACTATTTTTTGGTAATTGTATACATTAAGATCAGCTTTATTAGGAGCAAACTTATATACTTAAAAGTCATTTAATGCTTTTTAGTTCATTTAAATATTTAAATATTAAAATTTTGATTTTTTAATGTAAAATAATTTTTCTGGAACCGAGTAAGTATAATATTTTTTGCATCTATCTAATGGTAAATAAACAACATATGTACCTGTGTGGCTGTGACACCATTGACTTGAAGAACCGATCCACCCTTTAGCACCTTGTTTGGCACATCTACTTTTGCCACCCTTAGCTTTTCAACTTCGGCTACAGGCCATTGCATTAATTGTTTCCCATGCTTATCAAGCCAAATCCTCCTTGGAATAGCCTACCAAACAAAACCCATAAAATTTAAAATTAATTTAACAATTTTGTAGAACTATATTTATTACACACTATCGGCTTCTTGGGATGCAAATTATAAATTTTAGTTTCTCAATATTTTTTAAAAAAAATTGTCAGCATTTAGCTGCTCAACTTCCTATTTATATCATCCGATTTTTTTTCTCAATAAAATTTAAACTAACTTATTTACTGAAAATCTTTAACCGAACCAACCTTGTATTTATATTAGAAGCAAAATTAAGGGGAAATAAAACTTACATGAATACCAGACCACCCCTTTTGCACGTTAATAGCTGCACTAGTAGACTCATCGATCCAACCCAACAAAACCCTTCGATTCATCTTATTGTCGAAAAACGTCTTTGATGCATAATATTTTCCATAATCGTATCTTAATCCCGAGCCATTATCTACGGATCCCTCATCCGGGGTATAAATATCCTTTTCGTGATCATAAAATCCGATAGTGTAATACTCGGTTTTAAGATCGTCTAAGCTCGCTTTCAACACGTGCTTAACCTCGGGCCCAAATGTAGATGTGTCGAGCCCACTTACGAAATTAGTAGATACGGGATAAAAGTCCGGACACTCCCACATTCCGGTTTTCTCCGATGAATGTAATGGGTGTTCGGCCTCTACCCATTTCAAAAAATCTTTACTTTTATAAATAATTGCTTTTCCTTTTCTTTCTATTTTACTTCCAATTATTACTCTCCATTGCCCATCCGAGCCTCGCCAAGCCGTGGTTGGATCCCTAAACGAGCTCGAATTAATTTTATTTATTGAATTCGGTGCCATTAAGGGGTTTTTCGGGGATTTTATCCACTCGACGAGATACGGGTCGGATAAATTTTTGGGCATGGCTAGGTTTTGGACTTGTTGGTGTTGTGGGTTGATCCCTGTGTATAAAATTACCGGTTTGCCCCCGGGGAGGATCGTGGCCGATCCCGACCAGCAGCCGTTGATATCAGACGGCTGTGATGGGAAGATCGCGAGATCGTGTGGGGTCCAGTTGATGAGGTCCGTCGATGTAGAATGGGCCCACACTATGTTACCCCATACAGAGCCTTTAGGGTTGTATTGGTAGAACAAGTGATATATTCCCTTGTGTACCATAGGGCCTGTCAAATAATAATAATAATAATAATAATAATTGTGACAAATCAATCTTTAGTACATAATGCATACTATTAGTTCAACTGAAATCACCACAATGACTAATGTGAAATTGATTTATAATATATATATATGGTATGAAACTATGAATCCAAATTTAGACATTTGAAGAATGGTATTTTCGTTGAAAATTCAACTTTTATGCACCATCAATGCGGTTACTTTTACGTGATTTGTTTTGAATATAACATGTGTTGATTTATACATATAGATATCTCTATATGTACATGTACCATTTATTCGAGTTAGTTACTGTAAAAAAGATGTAGATCGGTGTGCATAAAAATTTCTCCCTCCACAAAATTATGTCTTTTATTGAAAACCAACCTATTAAGAACTTCACATTAAATGAGTTCAAAAACATTGAGTTCCAAGTTCATAGATGTTTACCTCTAATAAATGTATTTAATGGTATAATCAAAGACATTAAATATAAATTAATAACATAGGAAATTTATATATTTTTTTGTACTCATTTTTAAAAGAGTTGATATAATTATGGGACATTCCAAAACAAAAATTCGACAATAATTTTGGGGCGAATAAAGTAATTTATTTATATTAATTTCATAAGTCACCTTATAAAACTAAGAAAAAGGTCAAGTAACTCACCATTAGGATCTGAGAAACAGAAGATGACCATCCAATTCAAAAGCAGAACAAATCACCAAAGCCAAGAGCAAAAGGAAAAGCCATTATTAGAAAATTGAAATGGAAATTATTACAAAATCATAATTAATTGTGTGCATAAATCTAAAAGAAAAAAGAAAACTTAATAGAAGTAAATACCATTTATCCAATTTTTGGGGGGTTGAAAATGAAATGCAGTTCTGTAAGGTTGTTTTTGTGGGGAATTAGGGAGTGTTTGGAGATCTCTAAATATATGATGAGAAGCTTCAAGCTCTAAACCAAAGAGAAAGGAAATTAAACATATTAGCCAAACATAACCTTTGGCCATTTTTTCTTCTAAAAAATAAATAATGAGAAAGGCTTTCTAAGGTTCTTGTTCTTCGATGCATAGTTATTTATAGCCGTTTTCCAATTGAAAAAGACAAGTAATTGTTTTTGTTTATACATAATTATGACCTTTGTAAATCTCAAGTCAACGGTCAAGCCAATTTATTTGAAATATTTATCAGAATTATTATATGGACATTGGACAACGAGCCACGTTTATTCATACAATTTATGAGGTGGAGAATATCAAACAGTTTATAAGGTGGAGAATAGTCTAATAAGTATTAATTTATGGGTGTGATTTATATATGTGTAAATAACAAATTTTATTGATGGGCAGAACGGTCTAAAAATATTAGAGACAAAAGAACAATACTTCGTAATGTGATTGAATAGATGGAACAAATACCACACAAATTAATCAAAAACAAGGATAATTAGTCCTTCTAAACAAACATCGGTGCTCCAAAATTTAAATGATACTAAAATATATTTTCTCATAAAGAAATATTTTACAAATACATATGCCTAAATTAAAAGTTTAGTGCAAATTTTTTTATCTTACTCAAAATATTTACTGCCAAACCCTAGCTCTGCTGCTCATAAAATCTGTTATCATAGCCTGATTTTTACACCTAGGGCTTGTTTTTTCGTGGCTTATAAATTTTAAATTTTATTTATTTATT
>MKEJ01055705.1:0-13842 GCA_001753735.1 Embelia ribes
TGGTTGTGATTTGGGGGCGCGACAAACTCCTTCAATTCCTCTTCCCTTATCGACTTTGGTACATACAATCAACCTCGGTATCTCAACTCCCTACGGTCCCCAATTGTCCATACCCGAGATTCCCCATTGTGAGCTCCCGTAACGAACTTTTGCAACAATGCATTATCCTGATGAAATTCGATAACTCTGTCAAATAACTTAGGTTGTAAGAGCAAAGTACCCAAAGTGAGCCATACACCTTCGACAACGGACCCGTCATCGACAAACTCTAATTCGAACTTACTAAATGTCTTCACGGCATCCCACTTATTATATATGAGATATGCTAAAGTACACCAAGTTTTACAACTCAATGCATCTGCTACCACGTTCGCTTTTCTTGGATGATACTACATATCAAAATTATACTGTTCTAAGTATTTTATCCATCGTATTTATCTTATATTCAAGTCAAGGTGTGTAAAGATATGCTTGAGGCTCTTAACTTCAGAAAATACCTCGAATTTCTCCCTGTAAAGATAGTGCCTCCATATCTTCAATTCAAATATAATAACTCTCAACTCTAAATCATGTGTTGGGTAATTCTACTCATGTATCTTCAACTGTCTTGAAGTATATGCAACTAACCTCTCAGTTTGCATTAATACACAACCCATACCTTACTTCAATGCATCACATTATATACTATACCCCATTCCCATCTCAAGAATAATCAATACAGGAGCAGTAGTGAATAGTGCCTTCAACTTCGTAAAAGTTGTCTCACACTTAGCGTTCCACTTGAACCTGGCCCCTTTGTGTATAAGGCATGTCAAAGGAGTTGCTATCATAGAGAAATCTTTCACGAACCTCCGATAATAGCCTACTAGTCATAATAAACTGTAAATCTTGAAAACATTATTAGGTCGCTTCCAATTCAATACCTTATCGACCTTTGACGGATCTACTGCTACACCTTCAACTAACACGATATGCCCCAAGAACTTTACTTCTTGAAGGCAAAACTCGCACTTCGACAATTTTGTATATAATTGGTGTTTTCGTAATATTGACAACACAAGTGTCAGATGCTCTCGGTGTTCCTTAATTGTCCTCGAATATACCAATATATCATCGATAAACATGATAACAAATCGATCCAAATATTCTCAAAATACCTTGTTCATCAAATCCATGAACACTGTCGGAGCATTTGTCAATCCAAATGGCATGAATAGAAACACAAAATAACTATATTTAGTCCCAAATAAAGTCTTCTCCACATCTTCCTTTCAAACTCTCAACTGGTGATAGCCTGAATGAAGATCAATGTTCGAAAAATATTTCGACCCCTTCAATTGGTTGAACAAATCATCTATCCTCAGCATCGAGTACTTATCCTTAATGGTAACCCGATTCAACTTCCGATAATCAAATACATAGTCTCATTGATCCGTCCTTCTTCTGAACAAATAAGGCGGGAGCACTGTAAGGTGAAGAGCTATGTTGAATGTAACCTTTATCTAGCTACTCAGTAATCAGTCGTTCCATCTCTCCCATCTCAGTAGGAGCTAAGTGGTACAGTATCGTAGAAATCGAACTCGTACCAGGAATAAGTTCTATCATGAACTCTACCTCTCGATGAAGCGGTAGCTCACTAAGATCTTTCAGAAACACATCAGGAAAATTACGGACAATGGGAGGTAACTCTGGATGTACTCCCGTACTCTTAACAATATAAATATTGGCCAAAAGATAGCAAAAAGTGTCAATTCGTTGGTCCTGCAATCACCTGAGGAATATCGCAGTCTCCAATATACAAAACAACAACTCCTACTGGATGCAAGGTAATTTAACGATGATTACATTCTATCACCGCCCAATTGTCCGACAACCAATTATACCCAGAATAAAGTCAAATCCAGACATGTCAAGACGAGAAGATTACAAGTGAACTTATAATCAGAAATGAGAATATAGGAATGACAACACTGAAAACTCAAAACAATACGCCTGCCTAATGGAGTATCTATTAAAATATGTGTATCTAATAACTCAAGCACTAATCTCAAAGTTCTAACCATACATTCAGCAATAAAAGATTGAGATGCACCAGTATCAGAAAGAACATGTACACATGATGAATGACATAATAGTGTACCTTGAATATTAGATGCATCTGTTGAAATAGCAGGTGTATCAAGAAAAGGATACAGACGCGATGTTGCTATTGCAGAAGTAGATACAGCTCCATAGTTCCTAGTCCCCTAATATCCACTACGACACTGAGTAACCTCTAACTAAAGTAGTCCACTCTGTTGGACTAGTAGTGCAAGACGAGGATTCTAACTTAGAAATTACAAACCTAGACACACCTTTTGTGTATGCCCCAAACCTCCATAGTTAAAGCACTGAACCAATGGACAATAGGTAATAGCACTTCCAGTATCTCCATACTTATTATACCTCTTCAGACCCTTACTGAAAGATCCTGGCCCACTCAAGTTCGATCTTCAATTCTACTATCTAGACTCTCTATTATTACGACCTCTTTTCCTATTTATCTTATTATTTAGTCCCCAAAACTGTTGCCTCTGATTCGATTATGGGCTCCAATCTCTCTTCTCCTGCACATGCCTCTTTTGCTGATATATTTCCTCTTATTCTTCAGCTTTCTGGACTGCTATCTCTATGGTGGTCGGGTTAACTACTGCCACAACATGCTGAATGCGGATTTTCAACCCCTCAATGAACCACTTCATACGGTCCTCCTTGGTCGGAGAAAGGCGTAAAGCAAATTTAGCCAAAGCCATGAACTCTGTTGAGTACTCCAAAACTATACGACTACCCTGAGTGATGGCTAGAAATTTCTAAACCTTGCCATATTTGAATTTCTGAGAAAATACCGGTTCAGGAATGCCTCATTGAACTCATCCCATGTTATAACAGTGATATCACGTACTATGCTGTAACTCTTCTACTACCCTACAGCCTCATCATGCAGATATTGTGGAGCTATCCGTGCCATGACAACTTGATCAGTCATTCCCAACATACAAAAATGATACTCCAGATTGGATATCCAAGTAGCAACTCCCTCCAAATTTGCATTCCACAGAATACTGGAACCTCAAACCGGTTGATCTCAGTATGTGCCTTAATGACCTGGTTTCCAACAAATTTTGGTGCAGGCTGTTGTGCTCCCAAATTGGCAAATGCAATATGTATCACCTTAGCAGTATATTGAATCATTTGTTGAGCTAATATAGTAGCCAACTATGGTAGGTTCACAAATACAGGTGCCGTTGCAGCCCCATCAACTCTTATCGGTAGTGCAGGTGCAGAAATTCCATGAGCTGTAGGAATGTCTCCTTACTCCTACCGAGGCAATCTCTTCTTTGGGATGCACGTGTGCCCTGGGGGAACAAGAACTAGTGCGCCACCACGGTCACTCCGTTTATCACAACCACATCTACGGCCACGTCCCCATCCACATCCATGTCCTCCACAAACCACAAACCAACTAATCAGAAGTAAGAAAATTGAGGAATGATTAATCATATGTACACAAGTAACAATGTGCATGTAAAAAAAAGTAAAAATAGAAATTTCCCACTAACTTATTGTTGACTTCCTCCACTACCAAATATTTGTGTTGGACTAACAAGGCATCCCTTGTCTATCTAACGCAGAGCAAAGTATCGACAGCAGTCTCCAAAAGCTAACAAGGAAATCTAGGATAAGGAAATACGATAGGATTAATGTTCTAGATATGTGTAGGACAATTTAGAAATTCTTAGATATCTAAGTTCCTAGAAGTCTAGACGCAACTCATTCAAGAAGTTCTAACTAATGGACCAACGACCTATAGCTCCCTAGGGGTTTGTAAACCTAGTGCTTTGATACCAATTGTAATGCCCCGTTATTCATAACAAAAAAATATGCTACAACATATCCAAATACCAGTATGGAATACTTAAATACAATAACAAAAGGCTTTATTATCATGTTTTATAGTTGTATAACACACGAATACAAGTACAAATCCATTAGCCAAATGCCTACAACTGTCTAGGAAATAAGGTACAAGTACAACAATTGATGATAAGGGTGATAACTATTCCCGAATGAGCTTAAATCTGTCCTAACTTAGAGTCTTGGATTCCTAACTCTTGTTTCTGCTTGGAGTTTTCATGCAAAAGATAGTGGAGAAAACAATCAAGCAAGTATGATCAGAATGATATCTAATTTAATGTTTAAAGTATATACAACACTATCGTAGCATGAATAAAACATGTTGTCATATCAACTATAATAAAAAGATATAACCAATAACAACTGAAAGTTTTCATGCAAAAGATAGTGGAGAAAACAACCAAGCAGGTATGATCATAATGATATCTAATTTATTGATAAAAGTATATACAACACTATCGTAGCATGAATAAAATATGTCTTATCAACTATAACAAAAAGATATAACTAATAACAACTGAACATGTATATAAACAAATTGTAATACATGAATCTAATACAAGTAATAACAAATAATCGGGATCACTAGGGCTTCCAGAACTTTATGTATAAAGTGGCCGAGAAGTGTCCATGTTGCTCGCACGACAGATCTTGGTCACTAGGGTCCCAAGGTCTACGTAATAGAATGAATAATGACTAGACTATGGTCACTAGGGCCTCAAATCTACTATGTCAGTCTAAGTCATATTTTAGTCAAATCCAATTCAACCATTTGTGATTTAATCCTAATTTATGATTAAATCATTTTAAACAAATTTTTACTTAATCCAAGTTATGATTAAGTCTAAATTTAATAATATTATATATTCAATAATTTCACAAATTTATCATGTCTAATTAGACTCAAATTTATGTCTATTACATGATTTCTAATCAATATGAGCTCATTTTGAAAAAGTTTTCAAATCTGTCAAAGGGTTGACAATTCGCTATTTTGACCATATCTCATAAATCGTAAGTCTATGTGAGCCTAATATTTACAATTATAAGGATATATCATTTACCTACAATTTTTATGTTTTAAGGAAGATTTAACTCAAAATGTAGAGGGGTGAAAATAGTGCCCAGAGTATTCAAATTGTACTAGAATTTCAGAAAGACAGATTGATAATTGCTAGATTTATTGACGATATCTCTCCAACCATAACTCCTTTTAAGTTTAAACTTTACAATTAGAAAGTATCTCAATTGTTTATAACTTTTATATTTTGAGAAAACCTTAATTCAAAACATAGAGGAGTGAAATTAGTGCTCAAATTGTTCAAATCGCACCAGAATTTCAGATTAACAGTAACTTGAAATTTTGGTTATATTTCTCAAACAGTAACTCCGATTGAGCTGAAATTTTTCAGTTAAATTGATATTTCATTTATTTACAACTTTTGTGTTTGAGTTTAATTTAATTTGAACCGTAGATGGGTCTAATCAGTGCGCGAAATACTTGAATTGCACCAGACTTCCAGATAAGATAAAAATTCAACATCGATTTCATATAAGTTTTTAATCTGTTTTAACAACCTCAAAACTAACATTTTCTTTATTAAATTAATATCATAGGATTCAAATTTTGTAGCTACCTAATCCAACGATCTAATGGTATCTTGAAAGTCTAAAAAAAATCATCGGAAGTAGCTATTCGAATACAAGTCCTATTTGGAAAAACAAACAAAAATTCCCATGAAAACGAGATCGAAATCAACAATTAATTCACTAAACATAAACGGGATGAATCTAGGAATCATATACAAGAACAACATGAAGAATGATGGGAATACTTATGGAAAATTGACAAGAACGATTAGAGAATTCCGAATCTAGAGTTATAAAACCAAATGGGCAAATTTTCCTTCTGGAAAACTCGGATTTGGCTCCGGAATGAAACTATCTCTCTTCCTTCTCTCCTTTACTGTGATGTGATCTAAATTTGGTGAAATAATAGATGGAATCAAATGTTTTTATATATCAAAGTTGATTCGATACTTATTCCATGTCAAATAAAAAATGAAAAAATTATAATTTGGTTCTTGAGGTTTCAAAAATATTGCAGTTTGGCCCTATATTTTAAGGTATTACAATTCAAAAGTTTCAATTTAGCCCCATAGTTTAGGGTATTACAATAAGCTCCACCAAAAGCTAAGCAAAACCCTAAAAGCTTCTTATTCAACCAAGAACTCAAAGAACAAAAAAAAGAAGATGAAGAAAACTGAAGAGAAGGGAGAGCAAAACAAAAACGAAGACTAACTATGAATTTGTAAATGAATCCCCTCTCCACATCAAACCCCTCCTTTTTCCTAACAACTTCAAGAAAAGCCAAAAAAATTAGGGAGAGGTTGAGTGTAAATTAGGCATTAGGTATAGGGGATAGCAAAAGGTCGGGTTACCCGATACCCGAATTAATTTTCGGAACCAAAATACTCGAATTAACTATTCGGTTCGAGTTCGGGTATTTATTTAAAAATAAATTGGGTATTTCGGGTATTCATGTCGGGTTCAGGTATTTAAAACCAAAACCCGGTGTACCCAAAATTCCCGAATAAACTATGGGCATTTTGGTCATTTTATCATTAAACCTAATCTTTGTAACCCTCCCCAGTCACTCTCTCAATTCCTTTTCAATCTTCATTCGCTGCCCCTTTCTATATATATATATCGTCTCGTTAGTCGTCGTCATCTCTCTCTGGGCTCACCATCGCAGATTCGCAAGCTCGCCCCATCGCAAATCCGCAGATCGCACCATTGCAGGTCGCAACCCTTCTCTCGCAACCCCTCTCACCATTGCAGATCCGCAGATCGTAAACCTTTACACTTTGGTTTGAAATGATGGTGATGGTGGTTGGTGCAATGGTACTACTTGCACTGGTGCGATTTTAGGGCATACAAAGTACTAGCGTATATTTTAGTTATATACTCAGACTCATTTTTTTCCCCTTGGTAACTGAGGTTGTAGATGTCAAATTTTTTCCTTTGTTAAGAACCAATACACAATTGTAGAGATGTTAATTTTCTAGAAAACACGGTTGCTTAATTAGTTGATACTATACTTTTTGCTATTTTTCATGGATCGTGTAAAAAACTGAAATTTTGTTTGTAAACTGTATTTTATTATGAAATTTGACTATTTAGATCGAAATTTTGTATTCTACTATTTAGAATGTTCATTTTTTTCCGAGTATTTCGGGTTTGGGGTTTAGGGCTTATTCGGGTATTTCGGGTTGGATTCGGAATTTGAGGGCTTATTCGGGTATTTTGGGTCGGTTTCGGGTTTCAGGGGCTTATTCTGGCATTTCGGGTTCGAGTTTAATTTGAGTAGCAAAGTGTTCGGGTTGGGTTTGGGTAGGGGGAAAAGGCGCCTAGGTAATTCGGGTAATTCATTTCAGGTCGGGTAATACCCGATCCGTTGTTCTCCCCTAGCTACAAGCATTTGATGTCATTTGATACATTTATGATGACAACAAATTTTAATTGATACTAAATCTATTTTAATCATATAATACCCCTTGTTGATATTATCCATTCTGAACAATTCATTCATATGAATGAAATTAAATAACTACAATAAATAAGGACATTTTAATAAAGTGATTTTTCAATTATTTTTTTTAAAATAGAAACTGAACTATATATTGAGATGGATTAAAAAATGATACAAAATTATTAAAATTGGAGAAAGTATCAAATTCACAAACATTGCCGAATCTGGAATTTAAGGTTGGGAAGACAGCGAAGTGTTTTATTAAACAAAAATTTAAATTTTATATATTAGATCTATATATAAAAAAAAAAACAAAACATGAGATTAATGAGACCTTGGCCACCGCTACCCTCGCTCTACGCAAATCAATAAACTTGACAAAAAATCTACACATACTTATGGCAGAAAATATTTAATAGTTAAATTATTTTGCAATTCGAAACGAAGTGGTGATTTATTTACCGTTCTAAAAAATTAGATGTAACCGGATAGTTTTTTTGAAATTGTCCTTTTTTTTTTTTTTTTAGAAATTGTGACACATACTGATAGTGTGATTTTAAAATTCAGAGCACTGACTGACACACGATCATCATGGCAGATGGTTTCAAAAAATCACTGCAATTACAATGGGCATTCCCACACAAGCACGAGGGTATTTCGGTAATTACACATTCCCATTTCCAATCGGTTACTGCCACGACTCGGGACACGCGTCGAATTAGCCTTGATTTTGCAGGCTACCACTGAGCCACTGCCCACGTGATCATCAACCACGAGATGTCAGGTTTATCCGTGCCATGTCACATGCCACGCTGGCATTTTACTAGTATCTGATTATTATTCTCACACCCAAAAAATTAAATGATAATTTAAAACAAATTTAAATTAACAAGGAACGAGTTGTTGGAATTTATTTATTTTTCTGTAAATTCACAGTTGGAAGATTAGAAATTGATTTTTTATAAGCTATATATGATCCTATTATTTCTATCTATAAGTAAAATGATTTTGCTGCCAAATAGTATTGCTTGTGAGTTTTTTAACGCATGTTTATAAGTTTTTTAGTAAACAATGGTTCAATTGCACAAATATAAAGCCATCCTAAATCCATATGTGCAATGTGATTGAATTTATGAAGAATTTATTGGTTTCGGTTTATTAAGGATAAACGGTGCTCTTAATTCGTGAAAACCATATTTTGTTTTTCTTCGCTCATCTGTACGGTTAGAAATCTAATTGCCGCTAATTGAAAGCACCCTGAATCCAACTTATCCAAAATTAACGAAAATTGTGTGCATCAGTTAAGACTTAAAAAGTAACTGTTGAACGAAATTATGAAAAATTATTATGATTATATAAAATTTAAGATAAAATAATAAATTAATTATCGCTCCAGTTTTGCGATCTAATATGATTATCAAGTCGGTGTAGAAACTGCTTTTAAAGTTGACTCGATTGTATCGAGATTTGGCTAAGCTCAAACGAGATATAATTTCTCAAAAGTTGTTAACAGAGTACCGACACTCAATGAGTGAGCATAGCCACTAAAGTCTGTATCGGCACCAAGGTTGAGTGAATGCTTTCAAAGAGATCAAAATAATTTTAGGCCACTGAGTACCGGCAACCAAGGAGTGGGTACTGGCACGCAAGTCTGTACTGGCACCTAGGCTGAATGACGGCTTTAAGAGAGGTTAAAGGTATTTTGGGCTATTGAGTATTGGTACCTAGTTATGTGTACCGGCACCCAATCAAGTGCCGGTTCTGTAATTCTAAGTACCGGTACAATATATAGTTTTAACTATAACACTCATATTTGATTAAGGGAAGTTGTTTATAATTCCGTCATTATCGGCTATAAATGGCAAGTTTATCCTCAATACCTATAAAAGGAAGTTCAAATAAGAGGATTTTCATCAAGAATCAAAAGGTTATCATCTCTTAATTCATGCAAGCAAATATCAAGCATTTAATAAAGCTCAAAAACCTATTTCTAATATTTGAGCAATTTTGAAGCAATCAAGGTCTAATCAAAGCTATGCATTATCAAATTCTTAATTAATAAAGTGTTTTAGATCTTGCAACAGTGTAATCCATATTCAATTCATTTGTACAACTCGTGAGGATACACTATTTGTAATCCTTTTACTTTCTCAATTCGTGAATCATGTAAGGGTTTGCTCAAAAACTTGAGAGGCATCTAAAGCGGAATAATTAACACTCGAGAAACTAATTGTGACTCGTAATCATTTCGTTAGAGATAATGAAACTTCAAATGGTGTCTTGAGATAGTGAATGTAGGAGATCAACGCAATATTTTGTCGAATCACTTGGTACCGGCAACCAAGGAGATAGTTCATTCGTTTTATTTAGTGCCTAATCCTTATAATAATTTATTTAGAATATTTAATTACTCACTTGTTTTAAAGATTCAATATTTATATCTAAAATTTATAAAATAACATAATTAACCCCCTCTTCTGTTGTCCAAGGACCAACAATAACAATAGTCGCAGTTTGGGCTGGATTAAGCAAGAAACATCTACTCATCAATGGGCTCATAAACTTACATTTGCATCCACGGAGCTACAAAGCTCATCCAAATATTAAACAAGACTGATGACCTGGCACAAATGCCGCACCAGATAACTCCCCAAGGCCACTTAATTCTTTATAAAAACCTCTTTAGACCCACTCCACAATTATCACCTCAAAAGCCACCTAATAAATCATTTTCCATCAATTCACGCAAATCTCCTGCCCCTACCAACGCCGGTTACCGTCAAATGATCTCTCCGGCGACCAATTCCTTCGCAAGCGCCGCCGTCTCCCTCTCCTCCCTCCGTCGCGATAAACCCTAGGCGAAGTTATTCGATCATTTTCTTAGAAAGAAGAGAGAGGAAAAAAGGTACCCAGAAATTAATTTCGGCATTTAGTGATTTTCACCTTTTTCTGAACCAGATTGTTCTGATCTCGATCCGAGTTAGTATTAATTGTTGATTTTAATTTCTCAACAGTAGAAGCTCTGAGATAGCAATTGATTTAAGCGACAATTTTGGCAGAGGATAATTAGGAGGTTTTTTTTTTTTCTATCTAGTCTATCTAGAGAGAGAAATGAAGATTCAACCGTTAGATGCCGACTCGTTCCGGGAATCGTCGATCCGAGCCGACTCGGCCAAGCCGGTGCTGAAATCCAGGCTCAAGCGGCTCTTCGACCGCCCGTTCCACAATGTTCTGCGGAATTCGTCGGCTGAGAAGACCGCGGAGAACGGAGCTGGGGCTGAGTTCGAGCCGAGCTCCATAGGCTTGGATAAGATGGTGCAGAGCTTCATAGAGGACAATAACGAGAAGCCGTCTGCTAAACTGAGCCGCAATCGTTGCAACTGCTTTAATGGGAACAACGACAGCTCCGATGACGAGTTCGACGACATCGAGAACAGTCCGTCTACCGATTCGACTGACTCTCTCAAGGTAATTAATGAATTATTTTAAAACCATTTCTGATGGTGTTATGTGAACAAACAAATTGGCGAATTTTGGGGATAATTTGGGGATTTGGTGGTTAATATAGGGATTGGTTCAGTGCGCGAGTAAGAGCGAGAGGAATCTGCTAGCAGACACTTCTAAGATGGTGGAAAAGAACAAAGCTTGCAAAAGGAAGGACGATCTTAGGCAAATCGTGACCGTTGGATTGGGGGCTCTTGGATACGATGCGTCCATTTGCAAATCGCATTGGGAAAAATCTCACTCCTACCCTGCCGGTAATCCCCTCTCTCTCCCTCTTCGCTCACTTTCTGAATACATTTTGGGATATTTTCCCAATTCGGTTAATTGATTTCGTTAATGATTTAATTCGGGTAAATTGATATTCACTTGGGGAAGAAATTGTATGAAATGAGTTAGTTTCATAACAATTTCTAACTTTTATATAATCTTTGTTAATTTTTTCTCAGAATTTGTTTTTGAATTTAGGCTGATTTTATGTATGTATTTGTATATGTTTTTTTTTTTTTTTTATTTTTTTTTTTTATTTAACATCATTTTCCACCTTTTTCATCCGAAATTGTAATTAGTTTCAGCCTTACAATTAATGTAGCTCATCTGATCGTGTTATTGCATTTAATTATTTTTTCCACTATTTATAAGAATTTCTATTTTGGAACAGAGGATTAATCAATGGCTAGCTGATTTAGCTAATGCGTTTATACATGTGTGTGATTTCACAGGGGAATATGAATACATAGATGTGATTGTAGAAGGAGAGAGGATGATCATAGATGTGGATTTCAGATCGGAGTTCGAGATCGTCCGATCAACATCGAGCTACAAATCGATCCTCCAATCCCTACCGCACGTCTTTGTGGGCAGCCCAGATCGCCTCCACCAGATTGTCTCGATCGTTTCCGATGCTGCGAAGCAGAGCCTGAAGAAGAAGGGGATGCACATCCCACCCTGGCGCAAGGCTGAGTACATGCGTGCCAAATGGCTGTCTCCCCACACGAGAGCTACCGTTCAAGACGTTGCTATTGCCTCCTCTAATGGGGAGGTTCAAGCTCCGGAGGCAAAAACCGGTGAGTCGCAGAGTGAGAGCGAGTGCGGAGACTTGGCCCTGCTTTTTCGGGAGGAGGCGGTGTTGTCGGTTGATGAACTGGCGGCTTCGGCTGAATCGGGGTTGGGGTCCATGTGGCAGCCACCGGAGATCAAGCCGAAGAGCTGTGAGAAAGGATCAAAGGTTGTAGTCACCGGATTAGCTTGCCTGCTGAGGGAGAAGCCCTGAGAAATTTTGTTTTTCTATTTTCAGGAGGTCTTTTTGTTAAAAGAAATATATAAAAATATATAAGTAAAAAATAGCTAACAACAAATGAAGGCGGAGTTTTTGGGTTTAATCCAATCCAATGGAATTATGATAAAATCCCTTTTTGGTTTAATTTTCATCCCTTTGGTTTTTTTTGTTAAAAAGGGTATGTAAGGAGTGAAACCTATGAAATGGTCTTATGTTCTTAATTTTGTAATAAAATAGTGGTAATGGAAAAAAAACGAAATTATTAGAGTTACCCCTTATTTATGGTTTAATTGGTAGGAAAATAAATATATACTACTGTTAGAGTTTTCTCCTAGTTGCAATATTTTAGAGGTAAAAATAAATTTTACAGGAAATGGATATGGTGACCGTGCGTGTTAGATTTTGATTTTATCCAAATGTTTCTTGGTTCTGAAGCCCTTGTGCACTGTCTCATCTGTTCCTCAAAAGGAAACACTATAGATATTCATCTGAATTATTTTTTCAAATTCTCATTATTTATTTATGTATGTATATGTGAGAGAATAATATAATAATATTATTTTTCGGGGAGCGTGGGAAGTGGGCTAACTGACCCTCGTGCCGTTTGGGACCCCGTGAGGATGAGGCAAAGTGATTATTCTCTGCTTTTTTATTTCAGAAATAGGCCCCTAATATTTTATTTTTAGTTTTATAATTGTGTGAAGTAAATTTTGGAACACAAAAATACTAGAATTTAGCATATATATTTAAAATTTTATTTAAAATTATATTTTTGTGTCCCCCTCACAACATTAAAGTAACACTTACGCCAGTATAAAAGCAAGTGTGCTTTTTCCCCCTTCTCTCTTTTTTTTTTTTTCTCTCTCTGCATTGAAGTGCAGGAACCGTCAGTTTCTTTTTCTATTTTCTTTTCAGTTTTTCTTATTTTCTATTTTTGGGGTTAATATCAGCATTCATAATTTCAACCGAAATTCAATTTGCTTCCCATAATTTCAATTGAAACATTAACATTTATTTTTTCTGAACGCAAAATTCTTTGAAATATAAAAATTAAATTAACAATAATATACTTTTAGGATCACTATTGTTGCTATTGTCTCCTCCAAGTATCAATTTAGATTTTATGAATAAGAAAAAATTATAAAAGGACCTAATATGTTTTTGTTTTTTTTTTCATTCTAGAGACCAATCAATCATATTATCCAAACTATGGAGATTATTATTATTGCAATTTAAACTATGTGGATCAGTTATATTTGTAGTGAAAGTATGGAGACCATCAGCTTAAAATTTAAACCACCTTTAATTTTGTTGTGAAACTTTTAATATTGACCATGGACTAGTGGTGTGAGTGGAGCTTTTAACAGCCGGTTAAAATATTCATTGGGTAAAACTATTGACTTTCTTGGTCTATGTACTTTGTAGAGATTACATGGGCTTTGGATGGGTAAAATTATATGCCAATGGTACCATTATGGTCTAGGAAAATGTTACCTTGAATATCAATCCCTAAAATTTGAGTCCTATAAAATCCAATTTCAAGGGGTTAAAATTTTTATTATAGAATTTTTTATTT